>JAWPHD010006418.1:0-145369 GCA_037043455.1 Cyrtodaria siliqua
AAGGCCATAACTCCGCTGTTACTGGTCCGATATGGCTGGTTTTCGAACTTGTCCAAGCTTTCATTGACATTAACAATCTGATCAAGTTCGATAAAGTTCGAATGAAAAATAAAGCCCGTATTGGTCTTAACGAAACAAAATATAGCATTTTTAACTAAATCAAGGGCCATAACTCTGCTGTTACTAGTCCGATATGGCTGGTTTTCGAACTTGTCCGCGCTTTCATTGATATTAACAATATGTTAAAGTTTGGTAAAGATCAGATGAAAAATGAAGGCCCTATTGTCTTAACGAGGCAAAATATAGCATTTTTAACTAAATCAAGGGCCATAACTCCGCCGTTTCTGGTCTAATTTGGCTGGTTTTCGAACTTGTCCGTGCTTTCATTGATATTAACAATATGTTAAAGTTTGGTAAAGATCGGATGAAAAATGAAGGCCCTATCGTCTTAACGAAGTAAAAGTTAACGGACAGACGACGGAAGACGGACGACAGACACCACACCATCCCATAAGCTCTGTTGGCCCTTGGCCAGTAGAGCTAAAAAAGAAAGTATTAAAATCTGGTAAAGTTTGGCTAAGATCAGATACCAAATGAAGGCCCGATCATATGACGAGGCAAATTATAGCTTTTTTAACAAAATCAAGGGCCATAACTCCGCTGTTACTGGTTCGATCTGGTTGGTTTTCAAACGTGACCAAGTTTTTATTGACATTAACAATCTGATAAAGTTTGGTAAAGATCGGATGAAAAATGAAGGCCCTATCGTCTTAACGAGGGAAAATATAGCATTTTGAACTAAATCATGGGCCATAACTCCGCTATTACTGGTCCGATATGAATGGTTTTCGAACTTGTCCGAGCTTTCATCGATATAAACAATCTGATAAAGTTTGGTAAAGATCGGATGAACAATGAAGTCCCAATCGTCTTAACGAGACAAAATATAGCATTTTTAACTAAATCAAGGGCCATAACTCTACTTTACTGGTCCGATATGGCTGGTTTTCGAACTTGTTCGAGCTTTCAACAACATTAACAATCTGATAAAGTTTGGTAAAGATCGGATGAACAATGAAGCCCCTATAGTCTTAACAAGGCAAAATATAGCATTTTTAACTAAATCAAGGGCCATAACTCCGCTGCTACTGGTCCGATATGGCTAGTTTTCAAACTTGTTCGAGCTTTTATTGATATTAACAATGTGGTAAAGTTGGTAAAGATAGGATGAAAAATGAAGGCCCTATCGTCTTAACGAGGTAAAATATAGCAATACAGCAATTTTAACTAAATCAAGGACCATAACTCTGCTGTTACTGGTCCGATTTGGCTGGTTTTCGAATTTTTCCGAGCTTTCATTGATATTAACAATGTGGTAAAGTTTGATAAACATAGGATGAAAAATGAAGGCCCTATCGTCTTAACGAGGCAAAATATAGCAATATAGCATTTTTAACTAAATCAAGGGCCATAACTCCGTTATTACTTGTCCGATCTGGCTGGTTTTCGAACTTGTCTGAGCTTTCATTGATATTAACAACCTGTTAAAGTTTGGTAAAGGTCAGATGAAAAATGAAGGCCCTATCGTCTTAGACAAAAGTTAACGACGGACGGACGACGGACAACTCGCCATCCCATAAGTTCTGCTGGCCCTTAGCCAGTAGAGCTAAAAATGAAGGCCCTATCGTCTTAACGAGGAAAAATATTGCAATATAGCATTTTTAACTAAATCAAGGACCATAACTCTGCTGTTACTGGTCCGATTTGGCTGGTTTTCGAATTTGTCCGAGCTTTCATTGATATTAACAATGTGGTAAAGTTTGATAAACATAGGATGAACAAGAGGCCCAAGAGGGCCTGTAAACGCTCTACTTGTATGATGTGATTCAAAAACATAAACATGATAGAGGCCAACCCAAGAAACATGTTTCCTATATATAACTCTATGTAAACTTTGGGTTATTGTGGTGGCCATTTTGAATAATTTGATTATTTGACGATAATGAAAAACACAAACTTGATAGAGGCTAACCCAAGGAACATGTCTATGATATTTCACAACAAGAGGCCCAAGAGGCCTGTGGACGCTCTACTGGCTAACATGGCTCTTATAACATCAATGAAGCGAGTGACTGCCATTTAAGTTTTTTTGGAAGTTTTGGGCAAAAAACAGATTTTGAACTAAATCAAGGGCCATAAATAAAGAATCTGTTAAAGTTCGGTAAAGATCAGATGAAAGATGAAGGTCCTACCGTATTAACGAGGCAAAATATAGCATTTTTAACTAAATCAAGAGCCATAACTCCTCTGTTTACTGTTCGGACTGGTCCAACATAGAGCTAAAAAAAAAAAAAAAAAAAAAAAAAAAAATTAACAAATTTAAAAAAATAAAAAAATAAAAAAAATATATATATTATTTAAAAAAAAAAATAAAAAAAAAAAGTTTGGTAACGATCGGATGAAAAATGAAGGCCGCCAAATATAGCGTTTTGAACTAAATCAAGGGCCATAACTAAACTGTTACTGGTCCGATATGTTTGGTTTTCGAACTTGTCCGAGCTTTCATTGATATTAACAATCTGATAAAGTTTGGTAAAGATCGAATGAACAATGAAGCCCCTATCGTCTTAATGAGGCAAAATATAGCATTTTTAACTAAATCAAGGGCCATAACTAAGCTGTTACTGGTCCGATATGGCTAGTTTTCGAACTTGTTCGAGCTTTCATTGATATTAACAATCTGACAAAGTTTGGTAAATATCAGATGAACAATGAAGCCCCTATCGTCTTAACGAGGCAAAATATAGCATTTTTAACTAAATCAAGGGCCATAACTCCGCTGTTACTTGTTCGAAATGGCTGGTTTTCGAACTTGTTCGAGCTTTCAATGACATTAACAAGCTGATAAAGTTTGGTAAAGATCGGATGAACAATGAAGCCCCTATTGTCTTAACGAGGCAAAATATAGCATTTTTAACTAAATCAAGGGCCATGACTCTGCTGTTACTATTCCGATATGGCTAGTTTTCGAACTTGTCCGAGCTTTCATTGATAATAACAATCTGATAAAGTTTGGTAAAGATCGGATGAACAATGAAGCCCCTAGCGCTTTAACGAGGCAAAATATATCATTTTTAACTAAATCAAGGGCCATAACTCCGTTCTTACTAGTCTGATATGGCTGGTTTTCAAACTTGTCCGAGCTGTCATTAATATTAACAATGTGGTAAAGTTTGGTAAAGATAGGATGAAAAACGAAGGCCCCATCATCTTAACGAGGCAAAATATAGCAATATAGCATTTTTAACTAAATCAAGGACCATAACTCTGGTGTTACTGGTCCGATCTCGCTGGTTTTCGAACTTGTCCGAGCTTTCATTGATATTAACAATGTGGTAAAGTTTGGTAAAGATAGGTTGAAAAATGAAGGCCATATCGTCTTAACGTGGCAAAATATAGCAATATAGCATTTTTAACTAAATCAAGGGCCATAACTCCGCTGTTACTTGGCTGATCTGGCTGGTTTTCGAACTCATCCGAGCTTTCATTGATATTAACAACCTGTTAAAATTTGGTAAAGATTGGATGAAAAATGAAGGCCCTATCGTCTTAACGAGACAAAAGTTAACAACGGACGGACGACGGACGGACGGACAACGGACGGACGGACGACGGACAACTCGGCATCCCATAAGCTCTGCTGGCCTTTGGCCAGTAGAGCTAAAAATGGAATAAGTGGTTTAGGAGATGTCGTTTGAAATTTCTTAAATTTTACCTAGTTTTAGCCATGGCGGCCATCTTGGATGACTGGCGGCCGTAAAAAACACAAATCTGAGAGGGACTATCCTAAATATCATTGTGCTTAAGTTTCATTAAAATCCTTCAAGCGGTTTCAGAGAAGATGTAATTTTTTAACTTTTTCCTATATAACTCTATGTAAATTTTGGGTCGCCGTGGCGGCCATTACGATTATTCGACGATAACGAAAAACACAAACTTAATAGAGGCCAACCCAAAGAACATGTATATGATATTTCAGTAGAACTGAATCAGTGGTTTCGGAGGAGATGTTGTTTGAAATTAACTTCAATGTGACCTAGTTTAAGCCATGGCGGCCATCTTGGATGACTGGCGGCCGCGAAAAACATAAATCTGAGAGGGACTATCCCAAATATTATTGTGCTTAAGTTTCATCAAAATCTTTCAGGCTGTTTCAGAGAAGATGTAATTTTTAACCTTTTCCTATATAACTCTGTAAACTTTGGGTCGCCGTGGCGGCCATTTTGATTATTTGACGATAACGAAAAACACAAACTTGATAGAGGCCAACCAGAGGAACAAGTATATGATATTTCACAAGAATGGAATAAGTGGTTTCGGAGAAGATGTCGTTTGAAATGTCCTTAAATTTGACCTAGTTTTAGCCATGGTGGCCATCTTGGATGACTGTCGGCCGCGAAAAACACAAATCTGAGAGGGGCCCTCCCAAGTAATATTGTGATGAAGTTTCATCAAAATCCTTCAAGCGGTTTCAGAGGAGATGTCGATTTTATATAATTGATGACAGTCAGACGGACGGACGGATGGACAATGGACGAAAAGTGATCGCATAAGCCCTCCTAGAGGCCAGTAGAGCTAAAAACGAAGGCCCTATTGTCTTAACGAGGCAAAATATAGCAATATAGCATTTTTAACTAAATTAAGGGCCATAACTCCGTTATTACTGGTCCGATCTGGCTGGTTTTCGAACTTGGCCGAGCTTTATTGATATTAACAACCTGTTAAAGTGTGGTAAAGATCGGATGAAAAATGAAGGCCCTATCGTCTTAACAAGACAAAAGTTAACGACGGACGGACGACGGACAACTCGCCATCCCATAAGCTCTGCTGGCCCTTGGCCAGAAGAGCTAAAAAAATTAAAAATCTATCTTTAGCCAACTTTGGTTAGGACCAACTACATGTCGTGGCAATCGTTTTGGTAAAGGTTCCATATGTTTTTTGAGAAGTAGTCACCACAAAATCTCATTTTTAAAATCTATCTTTAGCCGTTGAGGCCACCTTGAACTTCCGGCCGACCTGAGTTTTTGCTAGGATCAACTAGACATCAAGAGCAACATTCCTGTGACGTTTCATGAAAATCTGTCAAGTAGTTTTAGAGGAGTAGTCGCCACAAGTTTTTCCTATATAACTCTCGGTAAACAAAGATGGCCACTGGCGACCATGTTTGACATCCAATCAAAATGAACTTTGGTTAGGATCAACTACATGTTGTGCCAGTCATTTTGGTAAACCACAGGAATCTAGTCTTTAGTAAGAGTATATAGCAGTATTTAAAATACTTTCAGTCAAACATTTTTATGAACATTGAGTGCAGGCAATAGCTTCCGCTCGCTCAGATTGTGTGTATCTGGATGATACAGACTTAAAGTTTGTACCCGGCTATCAACAGACACATATAACAACAGATGTTTACCTTATATGTATGCGTATATGTTAATGACACTATGTCGACAGAGATGTCATTTTATCGAAGGGGTTTGGGATCAATAAAACAAGTATACTGAACAAATATTCCAATGACCAGAAAATTTTATTTTATATTCCGATAGCAAATTAAATTCGCTAAATCAAAATATTGCAGTTTTTTATGAAGTCATTTAAAAGATAAATGACTTTAACGTCGTTTTTTCTTAAAATTCCATGGTAAAAAGCGGCGAAAGAAATAGGAAATTCTAAAAATAATAGTTTATAGCTTAATTTAAATGATATAATATAAATATATCAGACGAAAGGTATCGTCAAGACGAATAGTGTAATATAAACAAGAGGTCAATGACTTGAAGCTCTACTGATAGGTTTTTGATAGCTAGATCAGCATTCCTGTGAAGTTTCATGAAAATCCGTGAAGTAGTTTCAGAGGAGTAGTCGCTACAAGTTTTCATTAAATAACTCTATGTAAACAAAGATGGCCACTGGCGGCCATGTTTAACGTCAAATCAAAATATTTTTTGAAAAGGATCAACACCATGTCATACTGATCATTTTAGAAAAAGTCCCATATCAAAATAACTTATAGTTTTCAAGAAGTAGTCGCTACAAACTTGTATTTTCAAAACTCTATTTTTGGCCGTGGTGGCCATCTTGAATTTCCAGCCGACATGAAATTTTGCTAGGATCAATTAGACATCAAGAGCAACATTCCTGTGAATTTTCGTAAAAATCCGTCGAGTAGTTACAGAGGAGTAGTCGCTAAAAGTTTTTACAAGATAACTCTATGTAAACAAAGATGGCCACTGGCAGCCATGTTTAATGTTGAATCAAAATGATTTTGAACAAGGTCCAACATCCTGTCATGCTGATCATTTAAGAAAAAGTCCCATGTCAATATCACTTATAGTTTTCAAGAAGTAGTCGCTACAAACTTGTTTTTTTTTAATCTATTTTTAGCTGTGGCGGCCATCTAGAATTTCAAGCCAACCTGAAATTTTGCTAGGATCAACTAGTTATCAAGAGAAACATTCAATTGAAGTTTCATGAAAATCCGTCAAGTAGTTTCAGATGAGTAGTCGCTACAAGTTTTTACTATATAACTCTATGTTAACAAAGATGGCCACTGGCAGCCATGTTTAATGTTGAATCAAAATGATTTTGAACAAGGACCAACATCCTGTCATGCTGATCATTTAAGAAAAAGTCTCATGTCAAAATCACTTATAGTTTTCAAGAAGTAGTCGCTACAAACTTTTTTTTTTTAAATCTCTTTTTAGCTGTGGCGGCCATCTTGAATTTCCGGCCAACCTGAAATTTTGCTAGCATCAACTAGATATCAAGAGCAACATTCCATTGCAGTTTCATGAAAATGTATTTTTAGCCATGGTGGCCATCTTGAATTTCCGGACAACCGAAAATTTTGTTAGGATCAACTACACATCAAGAGCAACATTACTGTTAAGTTTCATGAAAATCCATCAAGTAGTTTCAGGAGTAGTCACTATAAGTATTTACTATATAACTTTATGTAAACAAAGATGGCCACTGACAGCCATGTTTAATGCCAAATCAAAATGATTTGCGACAAGGACCAACATCAGGTCATGCTCATCATTTTAGAAAAAGTACCATATCAATATTATTAACAGTTTTTAAGAAGTAGCCGCTACAAACTTGTTTTTTAAAAAAATATTTTTAGCCGTGGCGGCCATCTTGAATTTTTGGCTGATCTGAAATTTTGCTAGGATCAACTAGATATCAAGAGCAATATTCCAGTGAAGTTTCATGAAAATCCGTCAAGTAGTTTCAGAGGAGTAGTCGCTACAAGTGTTTACTACATAACTCTATGTAAACAAAGATGGCCGCTGGCAGCCATGTTTAATGTCGAATCAAAATGATTTTCGACAAGGACCAAAATCATGCCATGCTGATCATTTTAGAAAAAGTCCCATATCAACATCACTTATAGTTTTCAAGAAATAGTCGCTACAAATTTGTTCTTTAAAAATCTATTTTAGCCGTGGTGGCCAGCTTGAATTTCCCGCGGACCTGAAATTTTGCTAGGACCAACTAGACGTATCAAGAGCAACATTCCTGTGAAGTTTCATGACAATCCGTCAGTAGATTCAGAGGAGCTGTCATGCTGATCATTTTAGAAAAAGTCCCATCACTTATAGTTTTCAAGAAGTAGTCGCTACAAACTTGTTTTTTTTTAATCTATTTTTAACTTTGGCGGCCATCTTGAATTTCACATCTATGTGAAATTTTGCTAGGATCAACTAGACATCATTTCTCTAGAGTTTCATGTAAATCCATCCAGTAGTTTCAGAGAAGTAGTCGCTAAAAAAAAGTTTACAGACGGATGGACGGACGGAAGGATGGACGACGGACACCGTACCACGGCATAAGCTCTGCTGATCTTTGATCAGTAGAGCTTAAAACCTGTTAAGATGAAAACAAAACAAAATTCATAATTAAATCACAAATATCTTCAAATTTAAAAATATATATAGTTCATATGCACACCCTTAAATTTTCGAATAGGTCAATTCCCACTTAAGTCACAGAAAATGTATTGTCCGAGCTCAATAAATTGGCATTGTCCGAGCTCAATAAATTGGCAGACTAGAATAGCATGGCATAATAACAATTATGTTGATGAATTCGGCAAAACATGAACGACATTGTAGCGAACCAAGGTACACAACTGGGGACAAATTTATTATTTGATTATTTTGGTACGAAACCTAGATTTGCTTAATATATTTTCAATGGACGTTTAAATGTGTTTATACTAAAGAGATTTTGTCTAATTTTTATTAATGAGCATATATTTATTTCTAGTTTCAGAAAATATAGAAACATTTTCTGTTGCTATTAGTCCGACGTGTTATGTTTTATTGATTCGTCTACTTTGGCTCAGGTGAGCTAAAAATAACTTAATACATAAAAAAATTATAAAGCACAAACCTGTGATATCTGCATCTTGCTGCTACTTATGCCATTATCATCAGCATCAATGTCTATTCCACCAGTGTCCAAGCTGTTAGTCGTGTCATGCTGTGACCTACCCGTGTTTTTAGCAATACCACGGCCTCTCCTCCCAGGTAGAGTAGTATAACTACCACCACCAGTACCCGCATCTTCCGAAGTTGTACTGGAAGTAGAGTTACGCCCACTCCTCGATGGCAAGGTACTATACATCCATGTACCTCCACCACGTCTGCCCCGTCTACCACCAACACTCGATAAACCAGCGCTCGGGCTGCTTTTTTCTTCCCGAGGCGCTCCCATGCCTCGTCCAACCGCATACGGTCTAGCCAATTTACTAACGGCTGTAGTTATTGTATTAATTGCTATGTTTGTGCTGTCTGCGTCAATATTAACTAAATGTACATTGAACACATAGTCTTTATTCCATGGGCGAAAGGCATAAAGACTTTCCACGAATCTCCTTGCATAGTACTCGGTATCAGCATTTCCTTTTCCTGTAAAAAAATAAATAAAATCATAGCCCATTTGTGACATTAAAATATAACAGGGAGTGTTGGGCGTGGGAGGGGGCAACATATATGTGTAAGAATTGACAAAAGCAACACAGAAATAAGTAAAAAAAAAAAATCAAGTGGGGGTGGGGTGTGGGGGTGCAGGGGGGGGGGGGGGGAGTGGTGGGCGTGGGAGGGGGCAACATGTATGTGTAAGAATTGACAAAAGCAACACAGAAATAAGTAAAAAAAATAAAATCAAGTGGAGGTGGGGGGTGGGGGTGCAGGGGGGGGAGTGGGTTGGGGGTGGGGGGAGGGAGCAACATATATGTGTAAGAATTGACTAAAACAACAAAGAAATATTTAAAAAAAAAAAAAAGTTTCAAGTGTGTGGGTGGGGGATGCGGTGGGGAGAGGCGGGTGGGGGTGGGGGTGGGGGTGAAGGTTGCAACATATATGTGTAAGAATTGACTAAAACAAGACAGAAGTATACAAAAAAGAAAAAAAGAAATAAATAAAAAAGCTGTGGAGGGGAGTGGGGGTAGGGGGGCGGTGGGGAGGAGGGAGCCCATGCCCCAATATGGGTGAAGTAATAACATGCATAATGCTATAACAAATCCCAAATCAAAATTATAGATATATACATGCTTACATGCAAACCTAAATCTGCCTTTATTTCACATTTTATAGGCCATCACAAATTGGGTTCCATGGGAGCCCAGAATTTGCAGAAGACAAAATTACTTATCCAACTCTTTACAACATACTATAAGGAAACCAATTCCAAAATTTATTTCAGCTAGGACAAGAAATGTAAGAGATATAGACCTGTAAACACAGCTTACATGCAAAATTTGATGTGAAACAGACATATTTTAAGGGCTATCAGAATTTGGGTTCCATGGGAGCCCAGGGGTTACAAGAACCAAAATTACTTAAACAGCCCTTATGATAATGCTATAAGGAAGCTAATGGCCAAATTTGGTTGTGCTAGGGTAAGAATTGTAAGAGATATAGACTTGTAAACACAGCTTACACGCAAAATTTGATGTGAAATGGGGCACATTTTATGGGCTATCATAATTTGGGTTCCATGGGAGTCCATGGGTTACAGGAACCAAAATTGCTTATGCAGCCCTTAAGATAATGCTATAAGGAAGCCCATGAACAAATTTGGTTGTGCTAGGATAAGAAATGTAAGAGATATAGACTTGTAAACACAGCTTACACGCAAACCTTGATGTGGGACGCCGACGCCGACCCCGGGGTGATTACATAAGCTCTCTTATTCTTCGAATAGTCGAGCTAATAAGTATTATTTGCATGACGTAGATACTACTTTTAACACTGCCTGACTGCACGGGGAAATGAGGTAAATCTGAATTATATAGCTGCACAACTTTTGCCAGATAACTGATAAATACATTTACCTGTGGATTAATTTACCTGTTCAAAGTTTGCTACTTCATCAAATAAAATATTATTCTCGCTTTTCACAGATATTGCAATGTGTGAATTGTAAATATCTACTGTTGTGTATTGATTTTGCTTTAAATAATCATAAGCATGTTCATGAAACAAAACATGGCCGGAGAACTTTGAGTAATGAGTTTCTTGAAACCAAGAATCACAGAATTCTAAACATCAAATAATTCTAAAATGATTTAATAGACTATTTGTAGCCTATTGAAATGTGTAGTTGGTTGACAATCAGGGTGTGCAGAGTGCAGTGTTTGATTCTTGATTTTTTAATTCAAACTGTTTGTAAACTTTAAAGAATGTTACAAAAGGAAAGCTGGTAGACATCATGTACCATGTCTGACATGGTACAAAAGTATTTATCTCTTTACAATATAATTCTAAAACAAGATGCTGTCAAAGATAGCAAGATCACCAGTAGCTAAATTAATTTGACTTTTGAACACATACTGTTACCATGAACTTTGTGATATTGGCAATCAACGGATTTTATCATTGACTATTCAGCTTAGCAATATAAAGAAATGAAACAGTTAAAGGGAAAATTAAGCTTATGCAAATCTCCACTTCATATTGTTACTTTTCTTAAATGTTAAAGAAAACTATAAAAGGAGATGAATGGACACAAATTCTTGTCATACTGCAAAGAAAATTGTCAGGTTTTGATTGGTCAATGAATCATTGACATAAGCCCATGTCTACGTCTTGGACATCAACATTTGACAATTTCCCCATGGGTGCCTCAAACCTTAATACACACGAAACAAGACCTCGTTCTGAGAGTGTCTCGTCCACTTCGGAAAACCGTATATGAAATGGTAGGAATATGTAACAAGAGGTCAATGACCTTGAAGCTCCACTGGCAGGTTCTGAAAGCTAGATCAGTATTCCTGTTAAGTTTCATGAAAATCCGTCAAGTAGTTTCAGAGTAGTCGTTACAAGTTTTTATATATAACTCTATATAAACAAAGATGGCCGCTGGCAAACATGTTTAATGTTGAATCAAAATAATTTTCAAGAAGGACCAACATCATGTCATGCTGATCATTTTAGAAAAAGACCCATATCAATATCACTTCTAGTTTTCAAGAAGTAGTCGCTACAAATGTGTCTTTTAAAAATCTATTTTTAGCCATGGTGGCCATCTTCAATTTACGGACAACCTGAAATTTTATTAGGATCAATTACAAATCAAGAGCAACATTTCTGTTAAGTTTCATGAAAATCCTTTAAGTAGTTTCAGAGGAGTAGTCGTTACAAGAATTTACTATATAACTCTATGTAAACAAAGATGGCCACGGCAGCCATGTTTAATGCCAAATTTCGACAAGGACCAACATCCTGTCATGCCGATCATTTTAGAAAATGTCCCATATCAATATTACTTACAGTTTTCAAAAAGAAGTTATTACAAACTTGTTTTTTAAAAATCTAATTTAAGCCGTGGCGGCCATCTTGAATTTTCGGCTGACCTGAAATTTTGCTAGGATCAACATCAAGAGCAACATTCCTGTGACATTTCATGAAAATCTGACAAGTAGTTTCAGAGGAGTAGTCGCTACAAAAAAAGTTTACGGACAGACGGACGACAGATACTGCACCATGGCATATGCTCTGCTGATCTTTGATCAGTAGAGTTAACAAGAGGCCCAAGAGGGCCTGTGGAAGCTCTACTGGCTAACATGGCTCTTATAACATCAATGAAGCGAGCGACTGCCATTTACGTTTTTTTTTAAGTTTTGGGCAAAATACAGCTTATCAACTAAATCAAGGGCCATAACTAAAGAATGAAGAGCAGATGAAAAATGAAGGCCCTACCGTATTGAGGCAAAATATAGCATTTTTAACTAAATCAAGAGCATAACTCCTCTGTTACTGGTCCGACTGGTCCAACATAGAGCTAAAAAAACTATAATATAAAAAAAAGAGTGATAAAATCTGGTAAAGTTTGGCAGAGATCAGATGCAAAATGAAGGCCCTATCGTAAAACGAGGCAAATTATAGCATTTTTAACAAAATCAAGGGCCATAACTCCACTGTTACTGGTCCGATCTGTCTGGTTTTCAAACTTTTATTGACATTAACAATCTGATAATGTTTGGTAAAGATCGGATAAAAAATAAAGTCTTAACGAGGCAAAATATAGCATTTTGAACTAAATCAAGGCTCATAACTCCGCTGTTACTGGTCGGATATGAATGGTTTTCGAACTTGTTCGAGCTTTCATTGATATTAACAATCTGATAAAGTTTGGTAAAGATCGGATGAACAATGAAGCCCCTATCGTCTTAACGAGGCAAAATATAGCATTTTTAACTAAATCAAGGGCAATAACTCCGCTGTTAATGGTCCGATCTAGCTGGTTTTCGAACTTGTCCGAGCTTTCATTGATATTAACAATGTGCAAGTCTGGTAAAGATCAAATAATATATGAAGGTGCTAGAGTGTTCACAAGGCTTAATATGGCATTTTTCAGCAAAACAAGGGTCATTACTCCTTTGAAATTATTTCGATATTGCCGGTTTTCGAACTTGTTCGAGCTTTCATTGATATAAAGACACTGGCAAAGTTAAGTAAAGATCCGATGAATATTGAAGGCCCTAGAGTGTTCACAAGGCAGAAAATAGCATTTTTCAGAAAAAACAAGGGCCATAACTCCGGTGTTACTGATCCGATTTAGCTGGTTTTCGAACTTGGTAAATAATAAATGAAGGTGCTAGAGCGTTCACAAGGCAGAAAATAGCAATTTTCAGAAAAAAGGGCCATAACTCCGGTGTTACTGATCAGATTTGGCTGGTTTTCAAACTTGTCCGAGCTTTTATTGATATTAACAATCTGTGCAAGTCTGGTAAAGATCAAATAAAAATGAAGGTGCTAGAGTGTTCACAAGGCTTAATATGGCATTTTTCAGCAAAACAAGGGCCATAACTCCGGTGAATTTATTCTGATTTGGCTGGTTTTCGAACTTGTCAAAGCTTTCATTGATATTAACAACCTGTTAAAGTTTGGTAAAGATCGGATGAAAAATGAAGGCCCTATTGTGGTAACAATACAAAAGTTAAAGACGGACGGACGACGGACAACTCGCCATCCCGTAAGCTCCTTGGCCAGTAGAGCTAAAAACAACAAAGTCGATGAAATATGAAAAGTAGGGGAAGGTAAATGGAATGAAGTTATCAGAAAAAGTTAACAGATGTTAACTTACCTAACCAAAGTGATGTTTAGGGAAAATAACGCAAAATATGACCTTGGTAATTTAATGCTAACAATACACATGACCAAGTATCAAAGACATAAAGTGAGGCAATCACACACAGTTCACTGAGGTTAAGTTACCTAACGGAGGGGGCTAAGTAACCTTTAGAACCAAGGTTAAGTTACCTAACCAAGGTTAAGTTTGGGGAAAATAAGCAAAATATGACCTTGACCTTGGTAATTTTTGTTGTTCAGTGATGTCCACCAATGCCAACAATACATATGACCAAGTATCAAACAAATAAAATGAGGCAATCAAATACAGTTAACTGCGGTTAACTTACCTAACCAAGGTTAAGTTTTGGGAAATAATGCAAAATATGACCTTGACCTTGTCCCTTGACCCAACAAAGCATCAGACAAAGTTTCAGAAAAATTCGAGCAGCGGTTGTTGAGATATAGTTGATTTAAAATGCCGCCGCCTCCAGAAAAGTGACTGCTATGTCTCGCTACTCACTATCGTGGGCAAGACAACAAAAGCACCGAGAGCATACGCCCGTCATTTCATTGTTGTAGACCTAATACTTTGAAAGTTATTATTCCTAATCACTTGTAAAATACCAAGCTCAGTGACAAGTTTAAAAGTTTTCAAAGGGAAAACATCAAAACATATGATTCAGAGCATTATGGGCCTTTCATTGGATCATGTTAAAGATGTGTACATAATTTTATTGTTATAAACCTTATACTTTGAAAGTTATTGACAAGGTAAACTGCAGGCCAACAAAGGGGAATGAATAGAAAAAAACATGAATCAGAGAGTTATGGGCATTTAAAAGTATTAATTGGATGTTGTTGAGGATGTGTAGAATTGAATTGTATTTTATAGTCGCACCAACACCTAAGGTCATATGGCAACTTTCCAGTTTTCATTGGTGAAGGAAGACTCCAGGTGCCTTTCCGGGCAATTTCCATGCATAGGCAGGCTCCTGGGTAGAACCACGGATGTTCCACTTGCCAAGTGGACAGTTTCCTCACATAAAGATTCCTTGTCCCAAGAGGGTTCGAACCCATAGTGGTGAGCCATTTCAAGTCAGAGACTAATACTTTTAAAGTTATTTGCAAGATTAAGTTTTAGGTTAAACCTTTTTCAAAGAGAAATAATTCAAAAACAAGAGGCCCAAGAGGGCCTGTATCGCTCTACTGGCTATATGGTGTCCATGATTGGGTGAGGGGTGGTATAGAAGGATTGTGTGTCAGATATGGCAGTATCAAACTAGCTTTTTATAAAGTTCTTCAATTACCAAGTTATAGCGGGAGGGATGTATTTGGCTCGCTTGCCTAGCTTTAAAACAAATTGCAGTCCTCTTGAGTTATACTCCGGACAAAAATTCTAAGTATAAAATGACAAAGGGCAATAACACTAATTTGAATGAAGACATAGTTACAGTTCTTGCACTCTGCACTCCCTCTCATTGACCTCAATCATTGTGTGAAATTTCATTGCACTTTTGAATTTATGCTCCGGACAAGAAATCTAAGTATACAATTACAAAGGACAATAACTCTAATTTGAATGAGGACAGAGTTATGATGTTTGCATTTGCGTTGCCCCTATTAGTTTTGCATTTACACTTCCTCGTATTGTCCTCTATCATTGCGCGAAGTTTCACTGCAATCCCATGAGTAGTTTTGAAGTTATGCTCCATATAAAAATTCTAAGAATAAAATTACAAAGGGCAATAACTCTTATTTGAATGAAGACAGAGTTACAGTTCTTGCACTCTGCATTTCCTGTTATAGCCTTCTATCATTGTGTAAAGTTTCATTGTAGTCCCATCAGTAGTTTTGAAGTTATGCTCCAGACAAAAATGGGACGTACGGAAGGACGGACATTCTCGTTTATCAGGTTTATGAGCTTTCTCCTTCTTTAAATTTTAGCTCATAAGGAACGTCTTAGTTAAACAAAGAAGCAAACAAGCTCCTAACACTAATGTCAGTAGCTCCTAAACCCCAAATGTCAGCTCCGAGGGACCATTCGGCGACTATATGCTCCCCGAAGATTTCGGGGATATAAAAAAGTTATACGCCCCTGAAGCCTGGACACCAAATTATAGCAATAACTTCTAATATTTGTGAACTTGACCTTTAAGGTAAGGACCTGGATTCTGGTCATGATACATCATCTTATATAGGTGAACATTTCTGTATAATGAAATTATTATAATCAAGTGATAGATAAATAAATCAGGACACGATATAAAAGCAATAACCTTGTGACTTTGACTTTGACAAGGACCTGGCTGTTAATCGTGACTTATCGTCACATGGTGAACATTTGTAAATAATATTGTTGGAATGCAATGATAAAGAAGTTATAACCTGGACAAATCAGTGCTCAAGAAATAGGATAGCCCGACGCCCGGGGCTCCTCGAAATCCATTCCGGGCCTGTCTCATTTTGCAGACGAGGAGCCCGTCGGGCCTGTCTAAAAAAAAAAAAAAAAAAACCCAAAAAATAAAGTTTTACTGGATCTCAAGCTCAAGTTCCTCAAGACAAAATACTCCCATGTGTATTGTGAACTGTGAAAACACTTGCAATAAAGTAATTAAAATGTGTTATACACACATTAAAACAATAAGAAGTTTGAATATTTTGCCTGGCTTCGTGTCGGCAGTTTGTCACAACTTTGAAGTCGACAATTGTTGACATAATACTCATTATTCTGCTATTAGGGTTGTGTTTTCTTTCCTTTGTGATAAGAAATAGCGTTTTTGTCATTAAAAACACACTAATGCATGAAAAAAATTCGTTATTGATGGTATTTCGATTGAATGTTTGTGAAATGTTCGGGCCGTAAAAGGGCGGTGTCATAGTAGTTCGGATGGTACAATGTACATAATTTCGGATTTTTTTTGATTTTTTTTTTTTTTTTTTTTACATTATCAAATAAGAAAAACTGTCCTTTGCAAAAACATGTTGGTGGAAAGAAAAATATATATACTGTATATGTATAAATACAGATATAAAGTATATTTCTATTCATTATTTAAGGTGTAAGGAGTTCCTGGAATCCTACTTTTAAATGAATTCTAGTCTAGGCTCCTGATTCTTTACTTGGAGAAAGTGGTGAAAAAAAATAAAAGATATAGCCAGAGGAGGCTCTGATAGTCTCATAAACCCTGATTAAAAATTTGGCTCCAAGTTTAGCTCCAGTTTCACCAAGTCAGCTCTGATTATTATCGTTTGGCAAAAGTGCTAGTATTCTCCTTTGCATTGGTTATAAATTACTATGTAATATTCTATTCTAACATATTTTAAACGAAATGGTAAATAAGTCCGCTGACCAGGGAGCATTAAGTGGTAGCAAAAGGAAAATTATAGTCAGAGGAGGTTCTGAGCTTGATTAATACATATGTAACAAAATTAATGTGTGCTATAAAAGTGAATAAAGACAAATTTCCAATAAGAAAATAATATTGGACCTTTCCATTTTAAATAAGGGCCTGTCCATTTCAAATCAGGGCCTGTCCATTTCAAATCGGGGCCTGTCCATTTTCAGAAGCAACAAGCCCTGGGCCTGTCTCTTAAAATAATTTTCTTTGAGCACTGCACATAATAAGACATATTACCTTTAACGTTTTAAGTGTGACCTTGATGTTTGAGTTATTAAGCTAAGTAAGAATGGACCAATGGTAGAAAACAAATTGCATAATATTATTGGAATCAACCTAGAGATTGTTTTTAGTACTGTAAAAACAAATGTCTCCACTCCCACTGGGGAAAAAGCAATCAATCCACCAAAAATCACTTGACTGGAACATGACGACAATAAGCGCATCTAGGTTTGGTCCTGATCATCCGTATTAAGTTTCGTTGAAATCCGGCCAGGGGCTCAGGACAAGTTGTCCGAATAAGTTTGTGTATCAAAGTCTTTAAAGGGCCTTAACTCTGCCAAAAATCTTTTATACGGAACACGACTCCGATATGCGCAACTACATGTATGCTTGGTACTGATCATCCCTGCAAAGTTCCACTGAAATCCAGCCAGGGGTTCACGAGAACTAGTCTGGACAAAGTTTGTGTATATATGGCCATAACTACACCAAAAATCATTTGATCTGAACACGGCAATGAAATGCACAACAAGGCTTGATACTGATCACCCATGCCCAGTTCCGCTGAAATCCGGCCACGGGTTCAGGAGAATTAGTCCGGACAAAGTTTGTGTATTAAAACCTTTAAAGAGCCATAACTCTGCCAAAAATCATTCAACTGGAACACAACAATGATATGTGAAACTAGGCTTGGTACTTATCATCCTTGAAAAGTTTCACTGAAATCCAGCCAGGGGTTCAGGAGAACTATTATGACCAAAGTTTCTGTATAAGGGGCCATAACTCTGCCAAATATCATCGAAATGGAACATGGTAATAATATGAGCAACTACGCTTAATACTGATCACCCCTATACAGTTTCGCTGAAATAAGGCCAGGGGTTCAGGAGAACTAGTCCAGACAAAGTTTGTGTATAAGGCCAGGGGACCAACTAGGCTTGGTACTGTTCATCGCTGCGAAGTTTCGCTGAATATCCAGCAATAGGTTCAGGATAACTAGTCTGGACAATGTTTGTGTATATATATCTTTAAAGGGCCACAACTCCGCCAAAAACCATTCAACAGGAATACGGCAATGATATGCGCAACTAGGCTTGGTACTGATCGTCCTTGCCAAGCTTCGTTGTAATTCATTGAAATATGGCCAGGGATTCAGGAGAACTAGTCCGGACAGCGTTTGTGTAATAAAACATTTAAAGGGCAATAACTCCGCCAAAATTCATTCAATGGGAACATGGCAAAGATATGCGCAACTAGGCTTGGTACTAATCATCCCTGACAAGTTTCACTCAAATCCAGGCAGGGGTTCAGGAGAACTAGTCTGGATAAAGTTTCTGTATAATGGCCATAACTCCGCCAAAAATCATTCAACCGGAACACGGCGATGATATGGGTTTAGGATAACTAGTCCAGACAAAGTTTGTGACATACAGACTACAGACAGACAGCACAAAACAATATGTCTCCCCATCCACTTCATGGGGAAGACATGATGATACGTAAAGAATAGACTAGATATGAAAATATAGCAATAACATTCAAAGTCTAAGTGTAACAAATACCCTTAACGTAAGGACATTGTCTCATGGAGGTGAACATTTGTGTTACAATATTACTGGGATCAAATGACAGATAAAAAAGTTATAGCCCTGACCCGAAAGTATATATATGACTCGTAAAACCTACGTGTGACCTTGACCTTGAGATACAGACCTAGGTGATATACATGATACATTGTCTTGGAATGTTGAATGTTTATATTAAGTTATATTCAAATCCCTCAAGGCATATATACAAGTTGCAGACCAGACTTTGATTGCATGAAATGGTGAAATGATGGAAATTGAGAAACCTAAACAGGGTCCGACAAATCTTTAAAATCTGTGGTAGCCCACTGGGCTACCAGAAACTGAACTTGGTAGCCCGGTTTGCGCGCGGCGGACTCGAGGCGACTCATTAACATTTTTCACTGTTATTGAACATGTTTGTATGTAAATGGATTTACCAATAAAATTATTTCTATAATATATGACTTTTGACTTTGTTGTTTTACCAATATAAAAATAAAACAAATTATCAAATTCCTTTTAAGTAATTTAGAGGCATTTTATAAAGATCTAAATCTAGGCTTTAAGGGTTCAACTAAATTTTAGAAAGATATTTTAAATCATGTGGGTGCTAAAGCAAAATTATTATAAAATGCCTCTTAATCATTGAAATGAAATGGATAATGTTTTATTTTTGACAGTGTCACTTTAAAGTTTGTTGTTATATTTTCGTACTTAAAAAACATAACAATATTGAGAAAGTAAGAGTTTAAAAAAAAAAAAAAAAAATCTTTTTACCCCACCCACTCTACCAAATATTGGGCGCGATTTTTTCAAAAACGGCCGTGCAACGACGGCTGCACGGAACTTCCCCTCTGAAAAATAACCGATAGTATGAATCAAATTGAGTACGATGTACAACGGTACGAATCTAATTGATGACGAAGTACGAAATTTCGTAGGAGTTGTCGTTCTTGAATTCATTCTATTTTTAGAAGCAACACACCTTATCAACAAGTATTCGAGAAAAAAATGTGTTTTGTTAACTTGAAAAGCATCCCATCTTGATTAAAAATGTTTGAGACCCCATCTTGATTGATTTATTTCAGATACCCCCCATTCACCACAACTCTATTGTTTTTGTGTGTGATTTACCCACCCACCTGTAGATGCGATATTCCGGAGTTAGGACGTTTTTTTGGTTCATGTATTTTCTATAAATCGCCGTCCGCTACCCACTGGTATGTTTTAATGGAACAGCCCTTACATACAAATTCTTGCAGAATGAAACAATCATGTTTGTTTCTCGATCATAAACATTCATTTTCGGCAATTGCTCTACTCTACTCAACTCAACACATGTCCCTCATCAATAAAGCACCGTGTCCTAATTACTCAACACTAAGTGTATACACAGGTCACGGGTCAGGTCACAGGTGGTAATCAGCAGTCTGCTATCGCAAATATGATTGGCTGATAGCTTATTTAGTGGGAGCGACAATAAACCTGTCAATCAGATTCAGGCACGCGCAGGACTGCAATTGTTTCAAGTGGCATAATGCTTTGGGATTTAAGGGATGTCGCGGAGATCAAAGGATGAAGGAAATTCGCCGCCGGGCATTAAAGCATGTCGCATGCGACATCCGATATAGGTCTTGGGGAAACCCTGTCATAACTAATCTGTCAATCGATCTGATCCGATCACCCGTGGTGTCTAATCACCTTGTTAATTGGTGTTATTATCGACGCGTGGCGGTGTAATCTTATCTGACTAATTAACTGGGAACACAGGATTTTGTGATATGGATTAGAGCTAAAATCTGTTTTTTTGCCGGGCTACTTCAAAAGAAAATTTGCAGTAGCCCGCCGGACGCGAGATTGAAAAAAATGGTAGTCCGGATCTCGACTTTTGGTAGCCCGCGGGCTCCGGGCAGAGGATTTGTCGGACCCTGCTAAAAAAAAACTCCGGTAGAAACTGGTAGGGGACTAATTATCAAAGTACATACCTGTTCCACGTAAGCATCAGCCATGCTGTGCAGTAAAGTACTATTAAGGGATTTTTAATCCTAACAAGAGGCCCAAGAGGGCCTGTGGACGCTCTACTGGCTAACATGGCTCTTATAACATCAATGAAGTGAGTGACTGCCATTTACGTTTTTTTGAAAGTTTCGGGCAAAAAACAGCTTTTTAACTAAATCAAGGGCCATAACTAAAGAATCTGGTTAAGTTTGGTAAAGATCAGATGAAAAATGAAGGCCCAACCGTATTAACGAGGCAACATATAGCATGTTTAACTAAATCAAGAACACCTCTGTTACTGGTCCGACTGGTCGAACATAGAGCTAAAAAAAAATCAAAAAATTCAAAAAAAAAATTCAAAAAATGTCCCCATTTGAACAAAATTGGTAAAGGACCATAAGCTTATAGCAACAGCAAAATATTAAACCTCTGGCTCTTGCAGTTTCAGAGAAGAAGATTTTTTAAGTTTTTCTCTATACACGTCTATGTAAAACATGTGACCCTTGGGGCGGGGCCAAATGTGACCCCATGGTCACCATTTGAACAAACTTGGTAAAGGACCATAAGCTTTTAGCAAATGCAAAATATTAAACCTCTGGCTCTTGCAGTTCCAGAGAAGATTTTTTTTCTTCAGTTTTTCCCTCTACAAGCATTTATGTAAAACTGTGAATCCCCGGGGCAGGGCCAGATGTGATCCCAGGGTCCCCATTTGAACAAAATAGGTAAAGGACCATAAGCTTATAGCAACAGCAAAATATTAAACCTCTGGCTCTTGCAGTTTCAGAGAAGAAGATTTTTTAAGTTTTTCCCTATACATGTCTATGTAAAACATGTGACCCTTGGGACGGGACCAAATGTGACCCCAGGGTCACTATTTGAACAAACTTGGTAAAGGACCATAAGCTTATAATAAATGTAACATATCAAACCTCTGACTCTCGTAGTTGGCGAGAAGAAGATTTTTAAAAAAAAAATCCTATATAAGTCTATGTAAAACTGTGACCCTCGGGGCGGGGACAAATTTGACCCCCGGGTCACCATTTGAACAAACTTAGTAGAGGACCATAAGCTGATGCTACATGTATTACATGAGAGCTCTGTGCCATGTGGTTCCAGAGAAGAAGATTTTTTTCAGTTTTTCCCTATACAAGCCTATGTAAAACTGTGACCCCCGGGGTGGGGCCAAATGTGACCCCTGGGTCACCATTTGAACAAACTTGATAGAGGACCACAAGCTTATAGCAAATGCAAAATATTAAACCTCTGGCTCTTGCAGTTTCGGAGAAGAAGATTTTTTAAGTTTTTCCCTATACATGTCTATGTAAAACATGTGACCCTTGGGGCGGGGCCAAAAGTGACCCGTGGGTCACCATTTGAACAAACTTGGTAAAGGACCATAAGCTTATAGTAAATGCAAAATATCAAACCTCTGGCTCTTGTAGTTTCCGAGAAGAAGATTTTAAAAAAAAAAATCCTATATAAGTCTATGTAAAATTGTGACCCCCGGGGCGGGGACAAATTTGACCCCAGGGTCACTATTTGAACAAACTTAGTAGAGGACCATAAGCTGATACTACATGTAATACATGAGAGCTCTGTGCCTTCTGGTTTCAGAGAAGAAGATTTTTTAAAGTTTTTTCCTATATGTCTATATGAAAAACATGCAAAACCTCAATATACAAATTTTGGACCCCCGGGGCACAGCCATTTTTGACCCCGGGGACTTTATTTGAACAAACTTGATAGTCTAGGCGTTGGCGATCATTTTAAAAGAAAAACTGTTGAAATCTGTCCAGCGGTTCTGGAGAAGAAGATTTTTTAAGGTTTCGACCATATATGGTAATGGCAGCCATCTTGGATGTAGCGTTGACCTAATTTTAACAAATCTAAAAAGCATTCATCTAAGGATCATCCACGTGAAGTTTGGTCAAAATTAGCCAAGCGGTTTCTGAGGAGAAGTCGTTTGAAGAAAAGTTAGTGGACGACAGACGACAGACAGACGGACGACGGACAACACAGCATCCCATAAGCTCTGCTGGCCCTTGGCCAGTAGAGCTAAAAATGAAATAGATTTATAGGTGGACATACCTGTTCCCAACAGAGGAAGCGCCAATGAACTGCATTTGAATTTCTTTGCATTGATGAATATCCCCGTAAACACCTCATCAACTTTTTGCTGTCTATCTTCTTTTCCATTTGTATCCTTTATCTGATACAGAATTGCATGTGCTACATATTTAAAACAACTCTGTCCAACGCTGCAAACCACAATATGTCCCAAATCAGGTTTTCTGCGCCTGAAAGCATCGTCTTTATCTTTCACGTATGCTGGACCGCTCTTTTCTTTCAGTTTCTCGGCAACGAAACCCGTCCCATTACCATGCGATTTATTGCTGCATGCCACCATGTCAATGTTTTTCAACCTGAACAAATCGCCAGTATACACATGCAACTTGATTTTTGGAGAGATGTAGCAAACAAATTCCTCTGAGCCATGACCCGGGGGTATCATGGTGGTGCAGTGTGGGTAAACTGTGATTCCCGGCATTTGTTCTGCTGCTGCATTCTGGGGAGATTCTGTCTCACTCTTCGTTGCCGACATGGCAGCCTGATTTGAGACAGACCTTGATCTAAAATATGCTGACTGCTGATTTGGTGTTGCACTCTGGGAAGATTTTACCTCTTTATCAGTTGACCCCTGATGGGCATTCTGGGAAGATCCTGATCTACTCCTTGATGCTGATTGGTCAGTTTTACTAGAACTTTTATCTGCAACTGAACCTTGATGTTTTGGTTCAATTTTGGGAGAGCCTACTTCACATTTGGGTGAAATATCGGATGGCCTTAACTTGCCAAGGTTATCTGAAAATAAACAAATCTGTAAAGTAAAACGTATTATCAAAACACCTGTAATTTTCAGAAAGAAATTATAAAGAACAGTCGGTGAGTATTTTATCAGAGCTACAGGTAAGCTCTTTGATTACCCATCCATTCTTTTTTAATTGGGTATTTTATGACTTTAATTAGTCAAAAAAAAAAAAAAATAGGTTTTCAACACACAAATATTGCATAAACTCAAAAAACAACAACATTAATTAACTGCTTTTACAATAAGGCTACAAGATGACTGGGTCACACTTCATCAACCAATACATTGCTCAATTTGAATTGACAAGTGCTGCAATAAAATCTCATTTCTTTAATATCACACAGAGAAACTCAACTTCCTTCCTCTGAAAAAAATAGAAATGTGTCCATGGGATACAGATGCCCCAACTGAAAACAATCTGCAAAACTGAAGAAAATAGGGCCGTAACTTCGGTAATACATCAATTTTGGCACTGAACCAATATGCACATCCTGACATCATAGGTAAGCATCCTATAAAATGTCCAAAACAATCTTGAAAACTGGGAGGAGATAGACACCCAAGATATTTTAATGTAAATTTTGATGAAAAAAGGGCCGTAACTTCGGTAATACAAGGTCTATTTTGACCCCGAATCGATATGCAGATCTTGACATCATAGGTAAACATCCTATACATTTTCTAAACAATCTGTTGAAAACTGTGGGAGGAGATAGACACACAAGATATTTTAACGTAAAATTTGATGAAAAAGACAGACATGGCTAACGCAATATACCCCCTCACCATTCGGTGGTGGGGGCATAAAAAACATCACCAGAATATTTTATGACTGGTTTCATGATTCACCGCTGACAAACATCATGCAAACTTCCCCTCGATACAAAGGTTGACACATAAGCACAACAGTTTTGGATATTATAGGATATAGACTGAATAAAAAAAAACTTGAATATTTTAGTGAAAAACGAAAGAAGGTGAGAACAGGCCACGTGTCATGCTGTGATCTCTCCGTGTCTTTAGAAATACAAGTCCTGTGTAGTAACTTCACTACCATCAA
Organism: Cyrtodaria siliqua; assembly: GCA_037043455.1. Classification (NCBI taxonomy): domain Eukaryota; kingdom Metazoa; phylum Mollusca; class Bivalvia; order Adapedonta; family Hiatellidae; genus Cyrtodaria; species Cyrtodaria siliqua. The sequence goes on from JAWPHD010006418.1 coordinate 24,762, forward strand.
ACGTTGTTTCTGTAGGAGCACTGGGAGAAGCTTTCTTTTCTGGTTTATGTGAGGAATGTGTTGTATCGTCTCCTTTATGTGGCTGTGATGCTACTTCACTACCATCAAAGGAGGTTTCTATAGGAGCTTGGTGCAAAGCTTTTTGTGTGTGTTTATGTGAGGAATGTGTTGTATCGTCTCCTTTATATGACTGATGCTACTTCACTACCATCAAAGGAGGTTTCTATAGGAGCTCTGAGCTCATCTTTTTTTTCGTTCTTATCCAGATTTTCACTATCTCCTCCTATTGAGATGGTGATCTAACTTCACTACCATCAAACGTTGTCTCTAAAGGAAACTCACTGCCGGTATGTCTTTTTTGTTTCTGTGGTGATCTCCCGGAATTATCTCCTGTTTGAGACTGTGACAAATTTGCACTTTTGCGATCTTCAGCCTCTGTCTGCCTTTCACCAGTTGTGCCAGGTAACAATGGCGTCTGGTCAGAAGATGCACCTTCAGGTGACGCAGCTCTTGCTAAGTTTTGTATCCTCTGTAAACAATTATAAAACAAAATAAGGTTCAAAAACTTCACAATGATTAAATAGGAATCTCTAACAACACGATGAAATGACAAATACTACAACTGGATGAGAAATAACCAAGCATCATTCAGACTGAAATCTGCAAAGCAAAATCACTGCAAAATAATTCTTCTCTATATTTGACCAATCTCATTAAACTCAAATCCTAATTACGCTTTGATACTCTCTGCTTGTAGCACAGGGTATCGTAGGATGATAAAATGTCTGATTTTAATGAGATTGTATATTTGACTTGTTCAACAATCATTTTCTGTAGTAGCAAACACGTTTCCAAACTGTGATCCCACGGCCATTGTCTAGACTGGACATAACAATATCATGACCTGTAATTGAGTGTGCGACATTTTGGTAATACATTCACACATAAAGTGTCATCCCAATATCTAAAGCAGCTCGGGAGTTATGGAAGGTTTGAATCTCACATAAGCACAGTCCTGTTCCCAAATATTGTTCTTTTTTAAATAGCATCAAAACAAAATGTACTAAACCTTACCAGCATACTCATCAGCGAACAGTTTGGGAAAGTGCCAGATAGCTTGTTGTTCTTACAAACTCTTCAATTAATGAATCCCCAATCAACCCAACACCACCCAACCCCCACCCCACCACCACCCTCACTCACACCCCAATTGTAATGCATGTTTTGACTAAACAAGTACCTCTATTCTATCCTGGAAATGTAGCGAGGCTTTCTCCACATCTGCTTCCATTCCTGTGATCCGCACTGTGGTTGGCTCCGAAGATGTGCCAGCCTCAACCATACTTTTATACAGCTTGGCTTTCTGGGCTGCCACTGATTCGAAGAAAATGTCAAATGAAATCAAATTCACGTTCAAACGTAACTGTAATTATATTCAAGGCAGATAGTCTCATTAAAACATCAAATGAAAACATTTAAGGCTGCCGAATTCATACAAGTTATGGATTTGATTGGTTGGTTGAATGGTGTTTTACGTCACTTTCAGCACATAATAATGACATTTTAGGATAGATGACATTTGATTTTTTCTTGGTGTAGGCAGATCACCCATTTTTTCCTGAGCAGAACCAGTACTGTATACCGCTCGTCATCCGTTAGAAACGATTAACTTATGGAACAATGCAATTGAATAATACTGAATAAGAATATATAATACTTTGCAAAAGATCAATTAAAACTGAATTGAATTGGGGTTTTACGGCGCACCAACACAAAAAAGGTTATATGGCGCCAAACAGGGATGAACATGCCAGGCTCATCCTCCATTTACATCTAGATAAAATATGGAGAATGGGCCTAGAACCTTCTAACCTGCAGAACTGCAGAGTTGCTGCAAATTCTATTGTAAACACTCCATTTACGAGTGAGCCACATTTCCACATTTGCATACGCGGTGTCATGATGAAGACCTTGAATGAGCATGATAAAAAATAAACATGAAGTGGGTGTCCTACACCTCTGCCTCTAGCAGGATTTGCAGTGGTTGAATTCTACCCCGGCAACCACACGGGGAACAAATTAAAATAATAACCAATCATGACTACTAATGTAAACAAAGTAGTAATGCATTGTTTCCCATTAAATGCAGCTCTTTGCATAGTACTTGTAGTATGTGGGGTACCGGTATGTAATGATCTTAAAAGTGACGAACATTTTTATTTTATAATGTGATGAATTTAACAAATTTATTCATTTATTTCTAATATGTGATCTTATAATTTTCCAAGGGAAAAAAAAAAAAAAGTTGAAATCTGCAAATGACTGTTTTATTGGGTTATGTTTTTTTGGCTGCACTGATTAAAGGAAATTAGCCAAGTAATGTAGTTTTGTTTTCATGAAGACAGAAGACCTTAAGCATGGCCATTAGTTAAAGATGCAGATACAGATATTTTATAATGTGATGAATTTAACAAATTTATTCATTTATTTCTAATATGTGATCTTATAATTTTCCAAGCGAAAAAAAAAAAAGGTTGAAATCTGCAAATGACTGTTTTATTGGGTTATGTTTTTTTGGCTGCACTGATTAAAGGAAATTAGCCAAGTAATGTAGTTTTGTTTTCATGAAGACAGAAGACCTTAAGCATGGCCATAAGTTAAAGATGCAGATACAGATAATTTACTCTTTAAAAGGGCATATGGCAATCTTGAAGTTTTTATCAAGCATTAAACTTAGCGTTTCGATTAATTTATCCAGTATCATTTAAACTTGAAACCTGCTTGCATATATTAAATAAAATTTTGAGTTTTCAATTTGTCTTATTCTACCATAGGTTTAAATATATGCAATCATTAAGAGTTATAAATATGCAAAAACATTTGCTTCATAGTATTCTTACATTACTATTAGCCCTTAACCCCTAAATATATATAATGGACTGTTCTTTCTTTGAATTAAGACCATTCCAATTATGTGACAAAGGGTTGTTTTTCAGCAGCCAGACATTGTAAACCCTGATCAGCCTGCCAGTTACCCGCAGGCTGATCTGGGTTTACAATGGACGCAAAGACTATTATAGTCGTGCTTAGTGGGTTAAGGGTTAATGAGGGGACAAAGGCAAGTTATGTAGAAATAAAACAGGACATCGCAAGTTTTAAGAGAATCAAGATTGCCATGTGTCGCTGTAAGATCTATTACTATTTATCACATAACTTACGGTGTGGGAGTGGAATAACACCATTCTATATTTTCGATATATTAGTTTTATAAGTAAGCAAATAAGTCTAGTATCGCTGTCAAAAAAATTTGATAATGACTATGATCCAATTCCCATGGTTTATGTCAGTTTCGCGTGTTAAAGCGACAGGCAAAATGCAATAAAAGTCGATATGTGAGTTATTTAATAAATAGGATCTAACTTTCGTTCTCATTATTTATTGCATTTATTAAACTCAATAACTGTCAGGAGCCTCACATTTTATCATTTTGCCAACTCGTTTAATAAATTCAATAATGAATGAGTACTCATGTAAGATCCTCTATATATATACTAGTAAGAACACAAGAAATTAAGTTACAAAAGACCATTATAAAGATGGTGTTTTTTTATAAATTAAATCTTGAACAATAACTCACCATATTTTTCTTCTTTTGCTCTGAAAGCCTAAAGTTGGAAAGAAAAAAATAACAAAACTATAATTACCATACCTGTTTTAAAGGATTTTTGATAGTGTTGTTTTGAAGTGAATGACAGATTTTATTTCTTCGAGAAGTGAGCAAACTTAATATTTTATGAAATAACATTTCTATTTCACTGCTAAAATGCAGTTCCACTGCTTATCATATAATGAAACACAATAAACCACCTACAGGGCTCAAGTTACTGGGGAAACAGGAAAACCGATGCTGCAGACTTTGCTTTTAAATAACACCTGTGGAAAATTCAGTCATTTGTTGACAAAGAATGTTTAAAACAACTAGGACTACCACTGAAGGTGATGAATACCCCCACTTTGAAAACGTTTGAAGTGCAAGCCACATGAAGTTCATTATATAATATTAGAGTGGAAAATTCTTTAAAAGTCAAATAATGGGCCAAAACTCTTACTAAATTAGGCCATTAACAATGTGTGATGTAGAGGGACATGAGGTCAGCAGCTGGTTTGTGTATATGAAATTTGGGAACAATCCATTGGGAACTGTATGAGAAATGCAAGTAATAAGGACATGTTACGAGACGGGATGGGATGTTACGGACAGCGCGATTCCTATATAGCCCACACTTCACAAATTCACATATTGGAATACAGAAAAATTATGTTAAAGATTTAATTGGATATTATCTGCAACACATTATTAGATATTATAATATTTTTACATGAACATGATGAAACTTGCAATAAATATAAACTTGATAAATATGTGACTTAAAAGAGGTCTGTATCGCTCAAGCTAGGGCCTTATCCACTGAGCTACTGCAGTCACTTGAATACACATAATGTAACACATAACTAATATTAATACATAACACTTATATAACATATATATATTTATCACATAACGTCCCTTGTTAGCAGTGTCGAACACCCATGTAATATTTTGTTGTATGACACACGTGTAATACAACCTGGAACAATTTTGATTGGTTGAGTTGAATCTGTAACACTACGCTGGTTTTATTGACTGAAACTATTTTATTTATTATAAAGTCATCTAGATCTAGGTCATAAACTTAGTGTTTACCACAGCTTATACTAACTAATGAGTTATACAAATCAGTGTGCCATTTTGTTAAAGTCGTCGTAAAATGCCTTTTATAAAGAGATAAACAACGAACTCTTTGATACTCAACGTTGTGTGTGACGTGACGTTGCGACGTCACATAACTTTCTGCCTGATTTTATGACGTTTTGGCGCTAATGGCGGTTTTATGTCCATCTGAATTATTTTTTACTTATTTGATTGCAATGTTATATGATAAAAAGGATCTTAAACTCGTTCCCATTCCATATAAGATTTATGAAACTCGTTATGAATTATTTTTAATTTTAACTCGCCAAAAGGCTCGTTAAAATTAAAATAATTCATAACTCGTTTCATAAATCTTATATGAAATGGGAGATTGTTTAAGATCCCCTATATAACACATATAATGATATCATGATGCAATATATAACACATATATAATAAATCTATAGCAACACTTTTATATTTTCTGGCTGTTTTAATAGTCGATATTTGGTCAATTCCCAATGCCAAAACATATATATATTTTCACAACTTTGAGAAAAAAAATCCCAATTAAAAGAAGAAAAGCTTTTAAATTCCTCTGTTGAACTTTATATACTGTAAATAGTATTAAAGATACAATTTCATATGAAATTAATGTTTTACTGTATTTTTTCCAATTTTAAGAATGAATGAATAAATGGTGTTTTACGGCACGTCGACACATAAATAGGTCATATTGTGCGCAAAAACTTATGAAAAATGAAGTATTAATTAAAAATTAATGTAAATATATAAAGATAAAATTATTAAAAAATAAGGGGATGATAAGGTGTAATATAAACTATGTATGTAAATCAACAAATGCCCGTCAACGGGTATATAAACAAGTAAATATATATAAGAACACATTACAATGATTTATATAGTCTGATCTCTTTCAGGAAATCTAAAACAAGACTAAAATCTAAGGAATCAAATAACTCTTTCATAGTATTAACATTGTAGTACCTTTGACGCATAGGATCAAAGTCTACACATTCCAATAAGATGTGTTTGACCGTTAACGGTGCAAAGCAGGTTATACATTCTGGTAATTGCTCACCTTGTAATAAATATGAATGAGTATAACGTGTATGCCCTATCCTGCACCGGGCTAGGACAACTTCCTCTCGACGAATAAGTCTACTAGAAGAACGTCATTCTCCGAGTAACGGTTTAATTGGATGGAGTTTATTGTTAACTGACAAATCCCAAGCGGCTTGCCAAGAGTTACGAATATATGTGTTAATACAACTTTTAAAATCAGTATAAGGTAATTTGGTATTAGTTATATGTAAATCTAATGCTGCCTTAGCAGCACTATCAGCTCTATCATTACCACGTATTCCTACATGGCTTGGAAGCCAGCAGAAAATAATAACATTATCAATTATAAGAGAATTGTACTTTTCTAAAAGTTGAAGCACAACTGGGTTATCATGTTTCATATTACCCAGTGCTTGAAGAGATGAAAGGGAATCAGAAAATATTACAAAATGGTCATCATCAGATTCCTGAATATAATTTAAGGCAAGTTCAATTGCCTTAAGTTCAGCTGAAAAGATAGAGGCCTTGTCAGGCAGGCGGCTCTTTATGCTGTGTTTGTGAACAACAGCTGCTGCAGCTACCTCATCTCCATCTTTAGAGCCATCTGTGTAGATATGTTGAAAGTTACTGTAGTTCGATTTAATTTCATTAAATTTGCTTTGAAAGACAGTAGGGTCTGTGCTGGATTTGTTATCATTACAAAGATCAAAAATAATTGTTGGTGTTTCCAAAGTCCACGGTGGAATTTGTGGTACTTTGTACTTGGCAATCAAATTTAGGTCGATTTCAGTGTCTCTTAATTTTGGTTTAATACGAAGACCAAATGGTCGAATGGCCTTCGGTTTTCGATCAAAAAGATGTTCACAACTAGGATTAAAAACATTATCGAAAGTTGGGTTTGAAGGGTTAGACTTTAATTTAATGGCGTATTGAAGAGCTAATTTGTCCCGTCTATGAGACAGTGATGGTTCATTGGCTTCAACATATAGACTTTCAGCTGGTGATGTACGAAAGGCACCTAAGGCGAGTCGTAATCCTTGATTATGTATAGGGTCGAGCATCTGCAAGTACGACTTGCGAGTCGATCCATATACTATCGAGCCGTAGTCCAGCTTGGATCTGATAAGAGATCTGTAAAGTCGCAAGAGGACTTTTCGATTTGCTCCCCAATTAGTGTTTGCAACAACTTTAAGCAAGTTAAGAGCTTTAAGGCATTTGACCTTCAAATATTTAAGGTGTGGTATAAACGTTAATTTACGGTCGAAAATAAGACCAAGGAATTTTATCTCATCCACTACTGGTATTGGTGACCCATCCAGTGTTAGATGAGGGTCTTCATGATGTTTACGAAGTTGACAAAAGTGCATACAATTAGTTTTAGATTTAGAAAATTTAAAACCATTTTCATCAGACCAGGTCTGAAGTTTATTTAGACATTGTTGTTATTGTCTCTCGATAGTATTCATGTTTTTTGCACGATAACATATAACAAAGTCGTCAACATATAGCGAACAATCCACACCTGGATTGATGCATTTTACTATACTGTTAATCTTTATATTAATTAAAAACAAGAGGCCCAAGAGGGCCTGTGGATGCTCTACTGGCTAAAACGGCTCTTATATCAAGGGTTGTCGACATAAAATTCCCATCAGTAGTTTTTTTAAAACATTGCAAAAACAACAGGGATAAGATGGCCTTAGATCGCTCACCTGGTAATCATGGGCAATATGTCTGCTGTGTCTAGTCTGGCATGGGCATTTTTAATTTGTCCCACTTTCTTCTATGAATGAAATTTCATAAAAATGGGTGTGGGGGGGAGGGTTTATATTAACATTCTAAACAAATATGGTAAAGATCAGATAAAAAATGAAGTAACTACAGATTTAACAAAGGAAAATACAAAAATACAATATAGCATTTTTCAACAAATCAAGCGCCATAACCTGTCGTTACTAGCTAGATCTAGCTGGTTTTCGAACTTGTCCAAAATTGCATTGATATACCATCCTTTGCACAATTAGACATCATACTGAGGCTTCCTGCGAAATATTGTAGAAATCCAACAACCCGTTTAGGAGGAGTAGCGCCGACAAGAAATTTAAAGTAAAAATGTCAAAGAGCCATAACTCCGTCATAAATCAGTAAACTGGAACAAAAGCGCGATATGCACAACTAGACATCTTACCGACGCTTCCTGCCAAGTTTCGTCGAAATCCAACAAGGCGTTTAGGAGGAGTAGCGCTGACAAGAAATTAAAAAAAAAATGTCAAGGGGCTGTAACTCCATCAAAAATCAATGAACCGTGAAAAAAATGCAATAGGCACAGCAATGCTTCCTGCTTACACGGTGTTAACAACAACAAAAATATAAAAATAATAATAATGAAATAAGAAAATTTAAAAAAAAAAAATATACGGTAATAATCAAGAAATTTAAAAAAGAAATGTCAAGGGGCTGTAACTCCATCAAAAATCAATGAACCGGGAAAAAAAATGCAATAGGCACAGCAATGCTTCCTGCTAACATGGCGTTAACACACAAAAAAAAAAAAAAAAAAAAAAATAATGAAATATGAAAATTAAAAAAAATATATTAAAAAAAAAAAAAATATTAAAAACAAAATTCAAACGAAAGAAATAATTAAAACAAAAAAAACAAATAATTAAAAAAAAAAAAAAGGCAAAACATCTGGTAAAGTCCGGTAAAGATGAGATGAAAAAAATGAAAGCCCTATCGTATTAACGAGCCTGAATATAGCATTTTTCATCCGATCTTTAACAAACTTTACCAGATTGTTAATATCAATGAAAGCTCGCACAAGTTCGAAAACCAGCCAGAGCGGACAAATAACAGCGGAGTTTTGGCCCACATTTGCTTTGTCACGTTGCAATGTACCACTCAAGATACAACTATAAGCAAAGTTTGAAAGGTCTTAGTGCATACAGTTTGTGAAAAAGTGACCTAAATGCCAAAGTTGAAGGTAAAAATTATAAGGTTATCTGCCCTTGCTTGGAGGTCAAGGTCACTTCCACATTTGTTTTGTCATGTTGCGATGCACCACTCAAGATACAATAAGCAAAGTTTTAAAGGTCTAGTGCATAGTTTGTGAAAAAGTGACCTAAACGCAAAAGTTGGAACCTAAATATTATTAAGTTATCTACCCTTTGCTTGGAGGGTCAAGGTCACTTTCACATTTGCTTTGTCACGTTGCCATGTACCACCCAAGATACAACTATAAGCAAAGTTTGAAAGGTCTAGTGCATACAGTTTGTGAAAAAGTGACCTAAACGCAAAAGTTGAATCTAAAAATTAGTAAGTTATCTGCCCTTTGCTTGGAAGGTCAAGGTCACTTCCACCTTTGCTTTGTCACGTTGCGATGTACCATCCATGATACAACTATAAGTAAAGTTTAAAAGGTCTAGTGCATACAGTTTGTGAGAAAATGACCTAAACGCAAAACTTGAACCTAAAAACTAGTAAGTTATCTGCCCTTTGCTTGGAGGGTCAAGGTCACTCCCACATTTGCTTTATCACGTTGCGATGTACCACCCATGATACAACTATAAGCAAAGTTGAAAGGTCTAGTGCATACAGTTTGTGAGAAAATGACCTAAACGCAAAACTTGAATGTTGACGCCGGGGCTGTAACTCCATCAAAAATCAATGAACCGGAAAAAAATGCAATAGGCACAGCAATGCTTCCTGCTAATATGGCGTTTAACACCAAAAAAAAATAATAATAATGAAATAAGAAAATTAAAAAAAATTAAAAATAAAAAATAAAAAAATAAAAAATAAATAAAAAAAAATAATAATAATTCAAACAAAAGAAATATTTAAAACAAAAAATTACCAATAATAAAAAAAAGGCAAAACATCTGGGAAAGTTTGGTAAAGATCAGATGAAAAATGAAAGCCCTATCGTATTAACGAGGCTGAATATAGCATTTTTAACTAAATCAAGGGCCAAAACTCCGCTGTTATTTGTCCGCTCTGGCTGGTTTTCGAACTTGTGCGAGCTTTCATTGATATTAACAATCTGGTAAAGTTTGGTAAAGATCGAATGAAAAATGAAGGCCTTTGGCCAGTAGAGCTAAAAATCATCAGCTCCAAAAAGTAGGTCAAGGTCATACATGAAATCCAGGCATCCAAAAAAAAGATGCACTAACGAAGACACAACTACGTCAAAATAGAATATGTTTTCTTCCAAAGATTAAGCTATAAATTAGGTTTAAAACATCTAGTGCATAATTCTTAGAAAAACGCAAAAGTTGAACCTAAAAATTATTAAGTTATCTGCCCTTTGCTTGGAGGGTCAAGGTCACATCCACATTTGCTTTGTCACGTTGCCATATACCACCCAAGATACAACTATAAGCAAAGTTTGAAAGGCCTAGTGCATACAGTTTGTGAAAAAGTGACCTAAACGCAAAAATTGAACCTAAAAATTAGTAAGTTATCTGCCCTTTGCTTGGAGGGTCAAGGTCACTTCCACATTTGCTTTTTCACGTTGCAATGTACCACCCATGATACAACTATAAGCAAAGTTTGAAAGGTCTAGTGCATACAGTTTGTGAGAAAATGACCTAAACGCAAAACTTGAACCTAAAAATAAGTAAGTTATCTGCCCTTTGCTTGGAGGGTCAAGGTCACTTCCACATTTGCTTTGTCACGTTGCGATGTACCACCCATGATACAACTATAAGCAAAGTTTGAAAGGTCTAGTGCATACAGTTTGTGAGAAAATGACCTAAACGCAAAACTTGAATGTTGACGCCGCCGCTGCCGCCGCCGCCGGAAAAGCAACACCTATGTCTCTTTTTTCCTTCGAAAAGGCGAGACAAAAAGTGTGACAGAGAGTATGCTGCCCTGTGGAACACCCATCTCGTGTTCATGAATATCAGAGAGGGTTGAACCCATTCGGACAAGAAATTGTCTATCATCTAAGAATTTCTCTATAAAAATGGGTAATCGGCCTCTAAGACCAAGGTCATGAAGATCATTCATAATACCATACATCCATGCAGTATCATAAGCTTTCTCCAAGTCAAAAAATACAGCGACTAGATGTTCTTTTTTTATGAAAGCTTCCCTAATAAATTATTCAAATCGAATGAGATTGTCTGTTGTGCCTCGATGGCGCCGGAATCCACTTTGATACTTTGTTATCAGCTTGTTGGATTCCAGGTAACAAACGAGTCTCTCATTAATCATTCGTTTCATGGTTTTACATATACAACTCGTTAAAGCAATAGGGCGATAATTAATTGGGTCCGTATGATCCTTTCCAGGTTTGGGGACTGGAATAACGATTGCTTCCCGCCAAGAATCGGGGAAGTTTCCCGTCACCCAAACCTTATTAAATATATCAAGAAGGGTAGAGAGACAGGATTCAGGTAAATGTTTTAGTAATTGATAATGGATATCATCAGGACCAGCTGATGTATCATGAGCCTTTTTAAGGGACTCTCGAAGTTCTTTGAGAGTGAATAGTTTATTGTATTTCTCCAAGTTTTTTGACTTGAAGTTCAGCTTCTTCTGTTCTTTTAGTTTCTTATTTTTCAGAAAATTTGGTCGACAACTTTCAGAAGAAGAATTTTTTGAAAAAGTTTCTGCCAAAGTATTTGTAATATCTTTGACAGATGTTATATCTCCATTATCTGTTTTAAGATGATTTACAGAACTAGAATTACCTTTACCACTTATTTTCCGGACCATGTCTCATGTCTTCTTAAGAGATGAGCGAGAATTCAGCCTAGAGATGCAAGATCTCCAGGATTTCCTCTTGCTATCCTTAATAGTACGACGGGCTTTCGCACGAAAAACTCTAAAGTTATCTAAATTTGTTTGAGTTGGCCGCAAGTTAAAATTATTTAATGCAGCTTTACGATCGCTGACTGCCTTTTTGCAGTCATCGTCTTACCATGGTTTATGTGGGCGTTTAGGATTTGCCGAGGTTTTTCGAATAGTTTGTCAGCTATATCGTGAAGAGTTTTGGTAAAAAGAGCAGTTGCGTCTTCGACATCCTCGAAAACGGAAGGCTTTAATTGTTCCTCGCAAAGAGTTTGAAACGTAGTCCAATCAGCCTTGCGAAGTTTCCATCGTTGCGTTTTTTCGAGAAGTGGAGGGCCGATATTTTCAAGAAATATGGGGAAGTGGTCACTTCCACAGAGGTCATCTCCAACACTCCACGAAAAATCCATCAAAAGCGTTGGATCGCATATTGTTAAATCAATGGAAGAATGAGAGCCTGTAGCATGATGTAAATAAGTATGTGATTTATTATTAAAAAGACACAAATTGTTTTTGGCTAAGAAATCCTCAATTTTCTTGCCTTTATCGTTTATATCTTTACAACCCCAGATGTAGTTGTGTGCATTAAAATCGCCCAAGAGTATAAAAGGTGATGGCAATTGTGCAACTAGGTGATTTAGATCTTTAGGGTCTAGTGAAGAATTAGGTGGTAAATATAAGGAACATATTGTTATGCCTCTGTGCATAGTAACACTGACCGCAATAGCTTGCAAATTTGTTTTCAACGTAACAGGTCTGTGAGGAATGTTTCGATTAACGATTATCGAAACTCCACCAGTCGCCTTGTCCCCGGTATCACAAATATGATTGTATAGTGAGTATTGTTTAAAAGATACCTTATCACTTGTCTTCAAGAATGTTTCTTGAAGACAAAAGGCAATAGGGTTGTGTTCATTTAAAATTAAGCTGATTTCATCATAATTTGGTTTCAAACCTCGACAATTCCATTGAATGATCTTATTAGTTTTACCCATTATTTAGCTCTAAGGCGATTTTTAATTTTATTTTTATTTTTGGCCTTAGATTTAGGAGAGGTCTTAGGAGTCCAATTTCAAAATTCCCAATTGTAAAAGTATGAGCTATGTTTCCAAAATATAGAAAAAAAACACTGTTATGCAATATTTAACACATATATAACAGATATACAACACCAACATGTACACACCACATATATACCAAATAAATATACCATACCGCCAACGCTTCTTTATCCGTGGGATACACAACAAATCTGACATCCTTTATACACGTGCCTTTGTCTTGCTGGAAGGACTCGACCGAATGAAACATTTGGTCGACCACGATGGATATCGGGAAGAAGAGGTTTCCAGAACCAATAGAAGGAAAAGCAATTGACCGGACCTTTAGTTTTTCTGCAGTACGCATACTTGCATATACAAAGTCATGAACACTCTGCAATAGAACAAGAAACTAGAAGGGTGTTCACCGAACACTTGTGTTGGCTGCCGTGTACTATTTCCAGTTATGAGCTTGGTCAGGCTGCAGGTTAAAGTTTTATGAATAGGAGCATAGCTCTGCCAAAATGAAAGTCAGAGTTATTGAACATGGTTAACGACATTCCTTGAAGTTAGAAGTTCGGTTGCAGGTTAAAGTGTGACGGACAAAGTGATCCCTAAGTGTCCCTAAGTGTCTGCTAAGCTACGCAGGCGACATAAAAATCTAAGACAACATAGGTCATACCTAAATATACTATACAAGATGCACAGCCTGTCGGTGCAGATGCTCGTCTGTCATGTTTCCTAATGATGCCAAAGACTTGTGTAAAGTGTAAACTATTATGTGAAGCAGTTTCTGAGATACAAACTTACATGCACGTACAAAACTTATAACGTATAAAAAGGGCCATAATTTTGTTAAAAGCATGAGTTATAGAACCTGACTTTTTGATGTTGTCTAATGATGCCAAGTATATGTGTGAAAAGTTATTTTTGAGATACAAGCTTACATACAAAACGTTAACTTCACCCTCATTTAACTGTTCAAGCGTACTCACAACTTTGTAGTAATCTTCTGCACTGTCGTAGCTCTGACAAAACTCGTCGTCATATGGATACATAACGCCATAGAATACGTGTTTACACTTGAGACAATGTCCGTGAGTCACGGCTATCTTGCCAGGGGAGAGGCCATCAGGGTAGTACCTATCCAGCTCGTATTGTAACGCATCTCCGGCAGTGTCAAGTAGGGAGCAGGAGACAGCCCCTTGTGTCAAATCTAAGTCATCTGCTATGGTACAAACCAAGGCATCTGCCTGTAGATGTAAATAGATGTCAGGTTATTCTGAAATAATTAAATATCATATACTCTTGGTAAAGTAGTAGTTTAACTGCCCATGTTAACAGAAGTACGTGGTTATTCTCTGTTTAACCCTGAGAGATGAAGGGATGATATTTAGGAATACAACTGACAAAATATTAATTTTTTTAATGGCTCAGCAAGACAAGACAGTATAGGTTACTAAAGCTAGGCCTTGCCAGCCCAAAAATAACTGAGAGAAGAAGATATGAGATAGAGTGACTTATTAATGTAACATGCTGTTTACTGGCACTTATATTTAGAGTTGAATTTTAATATCATGCCATAAATTTAATTCCAATACAACCAATATGAAAACATTGTGTAAAAGCTATGATATATTAATCTAAATTTACCAGTGTACCCAATCCACAAACATCATTTCACAGCTGCCCAAAACAGTTGTAAAACAGTGAAAACTGGTGCTGTCCTTTGGCATTTTCATTCAATTTGTTCAGACATTTGATGGTTTCACAGACATAGCATGATTTTTAATGTTTAATATTAATTTGTTAAAATTTCTTAAAGTATTTCACTTTTCTCTTGGGCTCATGAAATAAGTTTCAAAACGCTTTCCTAACATTGATATATTACATGATAAATCACTGTAAATGGTATTCTGCTTATGAAGTTAGCACAATATAGCGAATATACCTTCATTGCATCCAAGACTCCTTCAACCACTGTAATAGTGATGGGTGCTTGTCCTTCTGAAAATAAAAAGACATAGAGGTGTCACATGGTCAACGACTGCTTGATAATTGAAGTATTTTATTAGATGATATTTAATGACTCGATCAACAAACATTGTCTACGGTTATTTTGAGCAGTTCCGGAGAGAGGGGAAGAATAAACAAGAATACAGGAGCAGTGTCCTACTTTTACTATGGAATAGGTTGATACGGTTCTTTAGCGGTACATAACAGGCTTGGAGGATATATTCAATATATTCAGATACACAGAACCCCCAGACAAAGGGTAGTGTCTGGCGTAAGTATGAATCAAACAAGAGGCCCAACCCAAGAGGGCCTGTGGACGATCTTTACTGGTTTTCGAAATTGTCCGAGCTTTCATTGATATTAACAATCTGTTAAAGTTTGGTAAAGATCGGATGAAAAATGATGGCTCTATCGTCTTAACGAGGTAAAACGGACGGACGACGGACAACTCGCCCTCCCATGAGCTCTGCTTGGCCAGTAGAGCTGAAAACCTATAATCTCTGGATTCTGAGTCTATCCTGGTAGCCACTGGGCCATGGCGATGCCTAGGCAAGATGAGTAAAGAGTGACTGAGTAAGGTGCTTGACAAACAGATCTTAATGCAACTTAAGAGCTAAACACAAACCTAAACCACAGTGACCTTATTGTAAAAGTAGGTCACAGTCAACAATCAACCAATGGTGACCTACATTATGTTTTAACAGTAGTTCTTTCCAATATGTTTCTAGGCATGAAGTATAAAGTGTGTATGCGTAACGATGTTTGACAAATAGAGCTAAATGCAAAAAATTAACCTGAGTAACAAAAATGCCACTGTTAACCAGAGGTAAATGCAAAAAAACTACCTAAATAATAGGTGAAGATTGTTGTTCTGGCCTAATTTTGGTTTGCTTGCCTAGCACTGGTCAATATACATGTACCATGAATGTAATATGAAGTTTAAAACATAAGCTACCGGTATGTGAGAATGAAGCTAAATGTTAATTGAAATGAATGTTGTTTAACGGCTCATCAACACAATACAGGTTATTTAGAGCCGCCCCAGAGAGAGGGGAAGGATACATAGGAATCCGGGATCCTGCCTTACTCTTATTATCGAATAGATTCCTATGGTTCTTTAACGTGCTCGGAGGATAGACCGATACACGGGACCGCCCGGTTTACGTCCACATCCGACGGACGAGGCTAAGGAAAAGTGTCTTGCCCAAGAACACACTGACGGAATTCAGTGACACCACGGAGGATTGAACCCAGGGCCTCCGGTTACAAATCCGCCGCGCTACCGACTGCGCCACGCCAGCCCACTCTCTAAATGTTAAAGTGAACATCGAGTTTCCAATACAAAATGTAACGTAAGGTTCATAACTATCAAAACTATGTAAGAATGAGGTCTATATATATAATATAAACACTACACACTTATTCATATTTATACAATTATCTTTTAATGTCTATGCCATACTCGAGTCTAAGCATATGAAATACTTGTCAATAATAGCTTTGCAAGAAGTTGCAATAAAATTACAAACAAACTGATCCCTCTCCGTCATGGTGCCTTTTAAGAGTTAAGTAAGAGGTGAAACCAAATACTGTTTAAAATAAATGTACCAGTGGTATGTTTCGCAGTAGCGCCAAACCGACTCCCCTTTCCTGTTAAAACCGCATCACACAATTGACAGCCTTGCCCATAGACATTCGGGTCAGTCGCACAGAGACTTAATGTACGCTGTGACTTATCCCTCCCTCCGGCGAGGGTAAGAAAAGCTGTAAGAACTGCTGTCACATATACATCAATGGCCCAGGTGTTTTGGCGCTCGAGGGTAAAAGCCACAGATGTCACCCGTCTACTGATTACTGCATCCAAAAGCTTGGCCATATTGTCAGTCAAGCGCTTCGGTGAAGAAGATTTGTCAAGAAAAGGTTGAATGGGAAACTGGACACGTATGACATCTCTCACCCCTTGGATTTTATAGTCTGAAAAGTAAATAAATTATTTGACCTAAATTGTTCTTTTACAGCCCATCAAAGAATAGAGAAGTTACATCACTTTTCCTATCAACATTCTGTCAGGCAGGAGTTGAAGCACCACTCACTGTCATTCTTCATCTTTTAATATGGAATAATTTAAATCATTTAAAGGGACTGGAGGCAATCTCCATGTCATGGGTTAATCCAAATCTGAATTAAACCACCATGTGTTTCAGTTTCATATTAAATTTGTATATTCACTAAATTAGGTCATGTGATCCGTACAATTTAATTATTGTTGATGAAATAGTTTGGTCTGGAAAACTAGACGACTCGAAATTCATGAATTTTGTTCAATAATATTAATTTATATGATGCTTAAAGGTTCTTAGAAACTCTTGTTTTGTGATCAAAATATACTTTACTTGAATTATGTGTACAAGTGTTAGCAACAAAATCGCCATTTAAATCACTATTTATGATTAGCAACAAAAATCAGCCGAGTCATTACGTTTAGCACAGGGGCGGATCCAGGATTTCAGCTTAGGGGGGGCGTAATATTTTGGTCAATTTTCGGGTCCGTCTTTAGCCGCATAAAACGTTTGCGGTAGTGCATTTATAGGATAAAAAAGTCTGTTTTCAAATAAAAGGATTTAACAATGTGTTTATTAAACCACTTATTAGCCATTATGCGTCGAGCGAGCGAAGCGAGCGAGAAAAAACATTATACTGAGGGCGTCCATCTAAATTGTTTGATGTTTTATCTACAGTAACATGGACATACACGTATGAATAACAAAAGTCCGTTTTCAAATAAAATAATTTAACAATGTGTTAATTAAACCACTCATTAGCCATTATGCGTCGAGCGAGCGAGAATTTTTTTTATACTGATGGCGTGCAACGAAATTGTTTGATATATTATCTACAGTAACATGGACATACATGTATGAATAAAAAGTCCGTTTTCGAATAAAATGATTTAACAATGTGTTAATTAAACCACTCATTAGCCATTATGCGTCGAGCGAGCGAGAATTTTTTTTATACTGAGGGCGTGCATCGAAATTGTTTGATATATTATCTACAGTAACATGGACATACATGTATGAATTATAAAGTCCGTTTTCAAATAAAATGATTTAACAATGTGTTAATTAAACCACTCATTAGCCATTATGCGTCGAGCGAGCGAGAATTTTTTTTATACTGAGGGTGTGCATCGAAATTGTTTGATATATTATCTACAGTAACATGGACATACATGTATGAATAAAAAAGTCCGTTTTCAAATAAAAGGATTTAATGTGTTAATTAAACCACTAATTAGCCATGATGCGTCGAGCGAGCGAAGCGAGCGATAATTTTTTTTATACTGAGGACGTATTTGATATTTTATCTACAGTAAAATGGACATACATGTATGATCCGGAATTTTTAGGGGGGGCGCGCGCCGGGTGCGCCCCCCCCTGGATCCGCTAGTGTAGCAGGCCAAGTATTTAGATAAATATAATTCAACTAAACTAAATATGCAGCTTATTTAATGCCTGGGCACATTTCATATGTAACTGAAGCGCATTATGAGGGTTTTCCCTTGTATTTGTATTGACACCAATTACTCTCACAGATCACCTCCAGGCCCTTTAATGTTAGTGACATATTCAGCATGTCAGTGTCCCAGATTATTGCCATACATAGATATGCTGATCAAGCACTAGCTTTCGCTCTAATCCATATTCATACTTTGTATCCTGTACATGTTGGTAGAATTAATGGAAATAAATAAGTTTAAACAAATCAACAGATTCATTTGTGTGCAGCTTCATTGGTTTGCAAAACTTTTTCTTCAAGTATCATATAAATTATACAAGTAATACTTAAAAACATTCACCTTCTTCATGGACTGTCTCATACGTTTCCACGACAACATGAGCACCAGAGCTGTCTATGCTGTCCTGTAGAATCGTTACAGACTGACCATCAGGAAGTCGCCAACATCGGCTTGCTGAAACCCTCCCTTCATAGGAATACAAAAGTTTAAATTTAGAAGAAGCAACCCCTACTGCTGTATGTTAGACATTTCTATGCTAAGTAATATGTTAAAGTATACACAAGAAAAATATCTAACTGTTTCACTTGTGTGACACATATTTAGCTCCTGTACATAAAAGTGGGCTGTGGTAGCCCAGTGGTTAGCATAGGAGACTCTGAATATGAAAATCACAGGTTCTGTCGGTTGATGTTTTAATTGGGCAGTCTTGTGCACTGGAGTCTACCTCCAAACTGTTAACATATTAAACCAAACTGTCAACATATTAAAGAACCAAAGGAATCTTATTATCTTGCTGATAGTAAAACTAGGGAATGGTTCCTGGATCCTTACCACCTCTAGGACAGCTCAAAATAAGACAATGTTAATTACTTGAGAAATTAATAAGAAAGTAACACATACAAAAAGTCATGTGGCAAAGATAGCAACATTTTTCGAGCCAAGAATCCTGCCCTGCAACCTCTTTATCTCACATATATCCACATGTGACACTGCATGTGACAGACACCTTGGTAGCTTAGCATGGACAAGAATTTATCTAAAAGTGAAAGACAAAATAATCCGTCTTTAACAATTCAAATAATAAATAAAAATCAAAGTCAATCATAATACCTTTGGCATCAGCTGTGTCCACTTGTGGCAACAGTACCTCACACTGCACGTGACAATTACCTTCCACCTTTTTAACAAATTTCAGCCATTCCTCTGTCATCAGATATCCTCCATCTATCACATCTAGGTCGGTCTGAAACTCACCCAGATGTTCCATAAACCCGTTCATCTTCTCTTTCATACGTTCGATACCTTTCTTGGGTCCTTCAATCATAAATCCCGAGGTCTGGCCATCGCTGAACGGTTCTACAAGTACGCGGCATTCATTGGCTGCATCGTATATCTTGTCGACGAGCTCATTTTTCAAAAATAAGAAAACCTTGTAGTCATCTATGATGTAACCCAGACTGTCTTCCTCTTCATATTCCTCGTCAGACGACTCCATCTTGTAACTTTATCAAACGCCAAGTGTTCTGTTGAATAATATGATTGTTCCTCGATATTTTAATATTGTACCAAAATATATAATTCACAGTGAGGTATCAATCTAAGCTGTTCAAACTTTTACTTAACTGTTTCAGTATTTATTTATATAAAAATGTAAGGTGATTATGTCTCTCTCAAAAACCAAGACTAGCTGTCACTTCTCTACAATTTGTTGGATTCTAGCATTGTAGCAAGTTTTAGGGTGCAGTGGATATTAAATTTTTGTTGCTTTATATGTTGATTCTCGGTTGCAAATCTCGTGGTTCATGCAGAATGCTGCTTTCTATAAAGAAAATAACCAATTATATACATGATGTTTACCATAATTATTCTAGTTAACACCTCCATTCTTCAATTTTCATTAAACAAAAATGCCATTACGTGGCAGGAGTATTACCTTTCATACCCCATCCAACCCCTTCTCTAAGAAGCGAAAACTTGGTATGAAATAAAACCTTAATTTCAGCTTAAAAAGATTGCGTATTGTAAAATTAAAACATTTAATAAGGTAATTTTAAAAGGTTTATCGCATTTTTTCAGTAAAAAATGTTATTGAATGTGTTAAACTATCGAAGTATCCGTTATAAAATCCTGCTAATATAAGCTTTCCCATCGCTTAATGGAATTAAGGCTGTACCACGTAATGCTTTACATGCAGTACTAGCTTGGACTGGAGGCAATCTGCCATCACCTGGTGACTGTGTTTGATTTCAAATATAAATATATTTATTGTAATGTGCTTCAATTTCAAATAAAAAAAGGCATACATCAGTACATGTGCACTAAATTGCACCTCATCTTCCATCTGGTTTAATTATTGTTTATGAAAAAGTTTGGTTTGAAAAACTCAGTGACTAGGCCAGTTTGGTTGTACATGTATAAGGTCAAATAAAATAATAACCCCCCCACCCAGCCGTAAAATAACACTTTCTCACAAGACATTAGTTGAGTTCCCAGTAGGGTTTGAACCCGCAGTGGTAAGAGGCGAGAAATTTTTAGACAAGGCGTCTTTACTATCCCCACCACGGAGGCTCTTCACCATTTATGCAGGAACGTTTAATGGAGGGGACTATCAACGCGACTAGTTTATCGGTAAAATCAAGATTTAACTTCGTCTTCCTATCATTTTTTTTATCAACTTACCTTTAGTGCGACTCGATAATGCGGACTTAGCTTATACAATCGTAGAATGGGACTACTTACTGCAGCTAAAAAAGCTCTCGTGTTTTCAACATTGTACCCATTTTAATAATGTTTATATCAATATAAAGGTTACATGTTAAGCTATCCAATCATGTAAAAAGAACAGATGTTACAGAGACCGAAAGAGACAACAGATCTTTAGATGAATCATTTTCTCGCCCCTTTTTGTGGTGTATCCATCACAGAAGTGTAGAGTGGTGAAACTAAAAAAGCTCTCATAGTTTCAATATTTTATCAAATTTAACAATGTTTATATCAATAATTTTTTATATGTTAATCTATTCAACCATTTGTAAATCTATTGTGAGTACATGAGTGCATAGAAAAATCAAGGTAAGAAAATCAAGTAACATCGACGCATTAGTAGATAATTTAATTTTTAGTGAAATCTTACACACAAAATACTTCCCGGTACGGGACTGGAACTCGGAACCCATCGCTTACCCTTGGCACAGAGTGAGTGCTCTACCAACTGAGCTAACTGGGCCACCGGGTACCCAATATCACCACAATGCTGGGCCACCGGGTACCCAATATCACCACAATGCTTGGCCACCGGGTGCCCAATATCACCACAATGCTGGGCCACCAACGCTGGGCCACCGGGTACCCAATATCACTACAATGCTGGGCCATATGGTACCTAATATCACCACAATGCTGGGCCACCGGGTACCCAATATCACCACAATGCTGGGCCACCGGGTACCCAGTATCACCACAAGGCTGCGCCACCGGGTACCCAATATCACCACAATGCTGGGCCACCGGGTACCCAATATCACCACAATGCTGGGCCACCGGGTACACAATATCACCACAATCTGGGCCACTGGGTACCCAATATCACCCACAATGCTGGGGCACCGGGTACCCAATATCACCACAATGCTGGGCCACCGGGTACACAGTATCACCACAATGCTGGGCCACCGGGTACCCAATATCACCACAATGCTTGGCCACCGGGTGCCCAATATCACCACAATGCTGGGCCACCAACGCTGGGCCACCGGGTACCCAATATCACTACAATGCTGGGCCATCTGGTACCTAATATCACCACAATGCTGGGCCACCGGGTACCCAATATCACCACAATGCTGGGCCACCGGGTACCCAGTATCACCACAAGGCTGCGCCACCGGGTACCCAATATCACCACAATGCTGGGCCACCGGGTACCCAATATCACCACAATGCTGGGCCACCGGGTACACAATATCACCACAATCTGGGCCACTGGGTACCCAATATCACCCACAATGCTGGGGCACCGGGTACCCAATATCACCACAATGCTGGGCCACCGGGTACACAATATCACCACAATGCTGGGCCACCGGGTACACAGTATCACCACAATGCTGGGCCACCGGGTACCCAATATCACCACAATGATGAATTTCATGAAAGCCACTGAAGTTATCTTCAAATATCGTTTTTGTCATTTTTTAAAAAAGCTATTGTTTCAAAGTCACTGATGTTTTTAAAACATGTCACAGGGATAGGGATTCAAAACTGCAGTAGCGTTGCGGATTCTTTCTATATTTGAAAAAATAATTACCCCACCCACTATTATACGTTACGGATAGATACATTTCATACTCGCCTAGTGTACATCTTCAGCCGTTTCTTAAACGGTCATACATAACGGGTGTATTTATAGTTATTCTCTCATCTCGCAGCGATTAGTGTCTCTAAATGTAAAGGTAGGCATAATATATGTGGAAACGAAAGTAAGGGAAAAGCTCTTCCGTGTAAACTATATACTCCCCCTATATACTCGGCTATTTCCGTATAATATTGCGGAAACATCCGAAATAGACAGCGGTATTATACGGGATCTTTAAAAATAAATTGTAGGGTGACAAGGCCGGACATTAATTATCATGACTCAGGCCTGGCTGCTCAGGCCTTAACCCATAGCCAGGGGTGTAGCCAGGCATACTCCTGTACGCCCGGGCGTACTCTAGAAAATCGAATGTGAAAAAATAAAAGTGCTTATTTTTTAAAATCAGCAATAACAATTGAAGTGGGGTGAGGCACTATTTTTAAAAACACACTTAATGAATGGAGACGAAAGCCTCCAAAATCTCGCTCAAATGAAGCCACAAACCTCCGAAATTGCACTCAAATTTTCCCAGGACCCCCACCACCAGGAGGGGGACACCCCCTCCAGCAGGAGGGGGACCCTACTCCCGCACCCTCCCCCAGGGCGTATGGACCCCCTCCCGCAACCTCCCCCATGGCGTATTCTCCAAAAGGCTCTGGTTACGCCCCTGATAGCCCTACCGAAAATAACTTTCAACGTTTAACTGTATATAGTCGATTAGGATAATAGATGACTAAAAAGAATAATAGAAAGAATCCGCGGTACTACCACCGGCAAGAAGAAAAAGACACCATCACGATCTGACATTTAAGGAGTGTCCCAAGGTTTTCCTGTTTATTGAGAATCTCTATAATTCATCCATGTAATTAACCACAGACCTAATAACAAATAGATTGGACACCATGAAAATTGTGTTAATTTCAAGTGGCACAGTTCGAAAATTTCACAAAATATTACCCAGCTTTAAACACATATACCATGAAGAGTTTTATAGATACAATATTCATTCAAGCCAAATACCATCACAAATTTAATTTTCTTCCCAATGATAGTATTTTGATTTCTCTTACATTGAGAGCAAAAAAGGAGTTTGATGGAAACTTTGACTATGTCAAAACATCGATTTTTAAGAGAAAAGCGAAAAATTATGACATTTTAAACTTTAAACATTTTTTTATACAATCTCTTATTTTGAAAATAAACATAAATTATTATAATCCCATTTTGCTTTTCACTATGAATCTTTTGGATGTATTCTCATCAAAATCAGTGAATAATTGAGAGAGGAGATAGAAGGAAATGTTAAGGTGCCACGTGATATTTTGGTTACATCATTTGTTAAGATAGGAAGTTTCCTATCTGTTTATTAATATGTCTGTGAATTAACTGACCGCGGAGCAATAAAATACCCATTTTCGCACAGCAGGGCATCAATTATCTGACAGCAGATAGGCACATTTAAAAAAATAGAATTAAGTTGGTGTAATAAAATGCTATCTGCAAATCTAGACCCTGCTGCAAATAGAGATAATGCAGTGATATATACTTCTAACATTTAATTCTGCACGGTCAACGTTTTAGCTCATTAGCTGGCATGTTAAGTGATTTATTGCCATTTTATTGACCTCATGCTGGGTATGCCGACACTAAGCTGATTATCATGTAACTTGAGCTGAGTAGAAACTACTACAGGTTTTTGGGATAGTCCTTAAATACCAGGGAGTACGTTATATAACGTACTCCCTGTTAAATACCAACTTGCGACACCAACAGCAGAACATTCGAGTTCTTCCCCAGAAACACAAAGGAAAGGAACGCATTACCCCCATATATAGTGATATTTGGATCACTTGAGGTATTCAAATCTCTAGTGTCCAAAATCTTTGTCTAAAGCTAGCCTTGGGTGATATTATTCCCGGGCGATTTCCCGGTTACTTCCCGGTTAAAACCCGGTTGAAAAGGGGGATGGCAAATGTGATGAATGTGTTAATGTTTATGATGTTTTAATGATCTATATGCCTTACTTATGTATTCATTCTTTTCGCGAGGTATTTTACTAGCACATCTTAGGAAACATTTCTTTAAGAAGCTGCAACCTAAGTTTTGCTAGTAACGGAACACACAGACACCATCTACTAATAGTGGGTAAATAAATTGGTAAAATTGTGCATTTTGTGACAAAAGCACCAAACTTGACACATAGCTAGACAATACTCTACCAAACATTTTTAGATATGGACCCACGTCAGATTTTGAAAAATATTCGATAAAGAATTAATTAAGCCCATAATTAATTGGTTTCATCAAAACTTCTTATTGTAATTACACTAAATTCCGGACATTGATAGACAATAAAATATGCATTATAATTTAGATCATTTCTTCTTCAAAATGGCCGCCAAAAATGCTGATTTTTTTTAGAAAGCAATCAAAATGTTGATGTGTTTTACAAATGTGTTGTCTTGATATATTTATGAGTATGTCTATACGTCAATAAATAATTGTTAGATACTCCCCTATATTTCAGGGGTTAGGTGTTTTACACATGTATACATACTATGCCAACTCTAGTTTGTCTTAGTTGTCTTTAGCGTTAAGCATTTCTGAAGTGTGTTTAAGTTTCAGTCTCATATTTATTAGCGGCATTTAGTTCATAATAACACTAGGTATACATCAGTGACTTGGTAAAACACTATTAAAGGGACACAACAATCTTGAATTATTTACCAAGCATCCAAATTTATTAATCCAATATCAATTTGACTTTAAAACTTCTTCACTATGCTTAAAGACAATGCAGACATTTTTAATTGTTTGTGGTTATTCTATTACAAGTTTTAATATATTATTGGTGCAATATATTTCCCAGTGAGCAATATGTAATTATTAAAACTGATTTTAAAACATGCATATGATGTAGCAAAACGGGACGCCGCAGGTTATAAAAAAATCAAGATTGTCGAGTCTTCTAAACGCTTGGAGAAAAAATATCGCAGGGGTGACTTAAACAATATTTATCGGAATTAGATTTAATTACGACCTTTAATTACATTTGTTGATTTAAAAAACAATATTAGCAAGACACTATCAGAAAACAAAAACAAAAAGGAGTTTATAATATATACAAACTCAAATGTAATAGGTGGTCATATCATCTGAACATTTTCTGAATGGTACAATGTTTCTTAATCACAGTCACCCAACGTCCCATTTTTAAAAGACGTTATACATCATTCCTGCTTTAACATATCGTTTGCAACACACTTGTCTCTTTGCCATCTACATTTAACAAGTTCCTTGCAAACGCTGAGGCCTGTGGTAGTGTTATCGAGAATGGCTTCAACATATCCTCTTCCAACCCCAGTCACCGGATGTAGGCATTTCACAGGTGGACCTAAAGACCATGTCTCCCACAATGTCCAATTACAACCTGTTAAACAACTCGGCAGGTGTACTTTAAAAGAGCTACACCAACTGGTGACTTGAACTTGTTGTATCTTGGAACCATTGAATGTCAACAATTCTTTGCGACATGAACATGCACTTCCTCTTGTCACATATATTCCAACACGCACAACTTTTGGAGTTGGAAAGCTTGTGCAACCTCAACATAGTATTCCCGATTTTCCATGCACAGGTTTTACCTCTTTCAGCAAATGAAGATATTTCATTACATCTAGTAAGTGTGAAAATCTAACTTTAAATTTAAACTATGAACAGTGATAATTTAAATACAATTGCAAATGACCAAATTCTTGGAGTTTTTGTAGACAATAACTTGACTTGGTCAATCCACATAGATAAAATATGCAAGAAAAATACATAAAATATATGGCTTCTATCTAGAATTAAAGAATATTTATCTACCGAGCACAAAACTCAGTTTTACAAAACATACATTCAACCCACATACAATTAGGGGAGGCACATCTCAAATGAATCTTAATAGAATTTATGAAAATATTAACAGTCTTTGAAAGATTATATCTAAGGAAAGCAAAGTTTATGTATAAAGTCACCAAATCAGAAATGAAATGTTTAAACATAGAATGACAAATGTGCCAGTGCTAAGATCAACATCAACATATACTTTTATTCCACCAAGGCCAAACAAAGAAATTTACAAACAAAGTGATGCATATTCAGGACCTATTTAGTATTATATGGAACAGCTTACAAGATACAAGATAAGTTAAAAACTCTGAATACTACTGATGCATTTCATTCGAATTTCATAACAGGATGAAAGGAACCTAATGTTCGAATCAAATACTTATATATTTTAATACACCATTTTTAAGTAAAGCGGACAGGGCTTGTGAAATAATTTTGTTGTATATATTTAAATAGTTATTTTCACCATTTGTTCATAAGTATTTATATGTGTTATTCCAATTCCATTTTCATTTTGCTGTTATTAATTATGCTTGCTTCTTTTCTTTTTCCATAGTTTCATTGTATTTATTCATCTTAGAGCTTGTTTCTTTTGTACACATTTAGGGTAAACGAGTGTATGTGTGTTAAAGTGTATGCAACGTTTAGTTTGAATGCAAACATTTAATATTTAAAAACAATATTGCCTTTATTGATTACTGCTTTAATTGATTTGTTCTGTCATTTGTCATTTGTAAATTTGTATATTATAGAGGGCCTCATGGAAGATTAGTTTATAACTAAATGTGTTACCCTCTGTAAATAAAGACTATTATTATTATTATTATTATTATTATTATTATTATGCATTTTAAGGCAGCTCGTATAGCCTGATTCAAATCCAAAAAAGTTTTTCCAAAGTTGGAAAAGGCTGGTGAGACATCCTAATTTTTCCGCTGTTAATCGGAACCTAATATGATACATATATAGTTATAGAATCTGATGTAAGTTGGTGACCACTGAGGAAAGAAACATGTTCTGGTTTATCTGTTTAAAGACATACTTGCTTATGTCATCTATAAGCTCTGTTGCATGAAATAATTTACCCATTTGTTGAGCAATTTCTGTCGCACGAGAGTTGTCTATGTACCAGTAAATCCTCAATATTGTCCTTCAATATATTTTCTAATTTCTCTGCTGTGTCACTCAAACTGTCTTATGAACATCTTTAAATTGTTCATGGTGGAAAAGATCAGAGTCCTTTCATAGGCAAAGACTGATGAATTATTGCAATAACTGAAATTAACAGATAACTCGGACCATATCTGTCTACAGCACCTACTCACCTTCATCTCCTTTCACAATCGTATATTTCTGCTTGTGAGCTAGTTCATTGCGTATTGATGAGACAACACTAATGAAGTTTATCTCACACACAGAGATGACTAATTTTAAGATTTAAAGTTTAATTGAACAGTACTGCAATTGCGTACTTTTGGTTTCTCTTTATGATCGTCATGTGCAATACTCAGTGGTCCAAGGCATGCCTTTAATAACTGTAAGCCGGTTTACCCTAAGTATGGTAATGACGTGATGAGCATTCCTTGATGCATGTTTTTATATGCAGTGTCATAATTGCCACAAGGGCAATGGTCCATCTATAGTCTTCAAACAAGTCTCAGATTGTCGTAAGTGTCTCCATTTTAAACACGAAGGCTTCAACGCAAAAGGCCATTATGATCTTCACATTGGGTTTCAGGCCAGTTTCTGCTCGGCAACTATATAGTTTAGACGCAGTTAACAAGTTAGCATAAAATGTCTTCGAGTTTAGGTTTTGTTTACTTGTTTTGTCTTGTAAATAACGTTTACCAAGTCAATGTATTTTAGGGTTTTATAAATATTTTTATATTGAACCGACAGTTTCTGATAAGACAATTAGTTTATTATCATTTCAGAAATTACAAAGGCTGGAGAAAACGTAGAGTCGATCAGAAGTGAAATGATTTAAACGTGTAAATCCCTTAACACATTAACCATAGGAATGTTAGCAATATTAGCCCCGTGTGGTTCCCGGGGCCCCGTTTGGTCACGGGGCAAAGAATAGGGCCACTGCAGATCCCTTTGGAGGGGTAGGCAGAGGGGTAGAATCCTCCCAAATTCATGTTCATTTTATCATTTTTTGTTCATGTTCATTAAAGGTCTTCATCATGATCCCTGCATTGATTCAGGTGCCATCTCGCTCAAAAGATGCGCCTTAAAACCCAATTCAATTAAATTATTGCAATATTAACAAACACATACTACGTCAAGAAAACTGAATGAACAAATTCAACATATTAATTACTTTCTTACAAACAACTATTAAACGAATTACACTTTTTACTATTTTCAACATGTTTTGGCGGCCATTTTGAAAACGGTAGCGATTTTGAACTTCAAATATACCCAGATTGTATTTCATGACCCTTTGTCTATCATTTTGCGGAATTGTTGCGATTGCCATAATATATGTTGTTAAAACCTGATAAATATAGGTTCAAGTGATTATTTATTACGTATTTGGCGGCCATTTTGAAAATGGCGGTCATTTTGAAAATGGCGGCCATTTTGAAAAATATGGCGTGGGTCCATAGTCAATTTAAAAGCAATGCACAATTGTTATCACCAATCTTCCCCCACAATTGCAGAGTAATATAACAGCAAATAGCTTTTATTTTATCAGGCTAAACGGGCACTTACAAACACACGACCAGTTATACTGTGTGTGTGTGGTGTGTATTTCTAAGGATTATAGTCCCTCCACCTACGACGGGCGTCCTACATTGTGTTGTAATAAAATATGTTAAATTAGTTGTGTCAGTAATACTAGCATTAACATTTGCTTTAATGTTTGTAAAATACTTTTAAATATTTATTAAAACACTAATTTATCATAAAATTGAAGTAAAAGTTATTTGTTTTTAACCACCATATTGAAAAATACCAAGGGAAATAACCCCGCATTAATCCGGCTACAGTAGCGGTCCCTGGGCGGCGCCAGAACCAAACGACACAGCTTCCTACTATCAGTCGGCACTTATTTACAATTGGAACACTAAACTTTAGATGGAGAAGGAGGCTACCTCCCACTTGAAGGTTACACAGTCTGGGGGCCTCGTCTGTATTAGCTGGCAATGAGTTGTACGCAGTGGTACAGTGCGTGAGGAAAAACTGTACTTTAAGGCATCTGCAGAAGATGTGATCTGTCTCGGGTTGCATGTGTGCGTGTAGATGCAGGTGATAGGTACGAACCAGCTTGGATGCCTACTAGGTAGATGAGGATTGTGTAGAACATGTCAATTGAGTCTTAGCTCGCCTGGTCTCAAGTGTCTTCAACCATGTATGTAACACTGCCAATAATGCAACCCTTGTTAATCAAGTTCACATAATACCAGGAATTGCAGAACATGATGCGGTCTTCATAGAGTCAAGCCTTAGACCTATGCTGAAGAAAACTACATCGCGGAAGGTGGAAGCTGTACCAATATAGCAAAGCAGACTACGACTCCCTGAAAAAATAACTGCATGACTTCAGCCTAGAATTCATGGATACCATAAACTCTAAGGACATCAACACTTCAGGCTTGAGTTAAAAAAGACATCTGACTCCTTGATGCAGAGACATATTCCGCAAAAGATGATACGTTCTGGAGCAAAGTGAAACCATGGATAAAAAGCATGTCAGATCAATGATGCGCCGTCGAAACAAACTATTCTGTCTACAGAAAAATACTAAGAGACCATCAGGTATATCCAGGTGCAATAAAGCAAAATCCACAAGCAGAGACGTCATCATATTGGCAATACATAAAGAACATCATCGAAGTAGGCGACCAAAAAAACGACGTTTCATCTAGTAAATAAAAAAGATTCTGGACTTACATAAAATCACTTAAGAAAGGCAACAACGGGGTTGCACCACTTAAAGTGTACGGCAAGATGCATGCTGAAACCAGAGACAAGGCCAAGATTCTCAACAGAGAGTAACAGTCTGTTTTTACGAGGATTCAGCGAACATTCCAATATCAGAAGGTGACTCGTACCCGTCCATGCCAGACACAGAGGTAACACAGGATGGAGTCTTTTAACTTCTGTTGACGATTAACCCAAGGAAAACCCGCGGATCGGACATGATCACCACCAAAATCCTTTGGGACCTAGCATCTGAACTAGCCCCTATGCTCTCCGCTATTTTTCGGCGAATTTTGGAGTGTTGTTCCAGCGATTGGAACTGCCTCAACATTTTTTTTTTAAAATAATTATTTCCGATGATATACGGAAATGAACGAGTTTGAACGAGTGTTGTACCAGATGATTGGAGATCGGCAATGTTACAGCAGTTTTCAAGAAAGGTGTCATATTCAAGGTTAGCAAGTACCGCCCAGTTTCTTTACAAGGAGATATAAATATATATATATATATATATATATATATAAAAATCGGACAGGGATAGTAGCATTCAAGGAGGACAGTCAACCACAAAACACAGAAACAAACACGAAAACAGACAAACAAGAAGGCAAAAGTAATAAGAAATGCAAACGACATCACAAACACAAAAGGGTTGACAATTGGGCTACCGCCTTGGAACGGTCAGTGGCAAAGTAGGCCACTGGGGGTTTAAACCGGTTCTAGGGTGCACCAAACCTCATACTTACCTACTGTCATCTCATTATTACAGGACAGTGTAAATAAAGAAATCCCCGCCATGATCTAATCTCTAACCAACAACGCAGCATCAATAGGCAATATAAGTAAAACACAAATATGCTCGTGTAAATATAATACAAAAAAAAACAATAGCCTAGAAAGCCACAATGAAGCCTCAAGGTACTCAGTGACTTGGCAGAAGCCAGAGCAACAAGAGAATAAACCATTAAGGGCACGACAAGAAAGATCATAGACAAACATCAAACGCCACCGTCCCAATGGGCTTTAGGTAGGCGTCACAGCCTGTCCGGTACAATTAAAGAGGAAAGCATAGTGGCGAACAGTAAAAGGGTCCACCACCAAGCATGCAGTACGTTGCAAAATGATAGTGTCATAACCTCTTTTGATAAACTTTTTAACAAGTTTAACAAAGATAGTATGAAAGTGATCATGACCAAGAATCTTACGAAGTTTATAAATCACATCACCATAGAATTCAGGTTGTGATAGTCCTTGTCGCAGAAGAGTCCTTAAATTACTTTTATATTTAGAAAGAAGATCAGGGTTACGATAATAAAATGTTGGTTTTACGAAGTTTATGGTAACGGCAACCCTGATTGAGTAGCTTTTTAGTTATACATTAAAGTCCTCAACTCGAGTACAAGCTCTTGAAAAACGAATAGGTTGAGACACATACACCCCATAAGAAGTTGCTCGGGGAACATCCCTATCCAAGTGGGGATAATTAACAATGTCAAAATTAAAATCATCTCTCTTGTCGAACAGAAAATGCAGCATTCAAAGACCACAGTCAACCAAAAGCACGCATAGAAACAAACAACAATTTTAAAGATGACTAAAATGCAAGTCCCGACATCACAAACATAAAAGGGTTGACAATAAGGCTACCCTGTTAGAACGGTCAGTGGCAAACAAAAGGCCGCTGGGGGTTTAAAGAAGTATGAAAGGAGAAATTTGGAAATCGTCTAACACAATAAATACAAAAAGATAATGCAGTCTCGCTTTGATTGAGACTGTTAATAACGGTAGTGAAAAGCTTGTGTTACCGTTCACGCCCTCTAGCCCCGGGCTGAGCAGAACTCAATATTTAAAACACCAATAATATATAAATTTGAGCCATCCATAAGATGGTATGCATATTACGATGAACATGCGGTATTTTCACACCATTCCATGGCCAGCGGCGTATGGTCCCAGTTAATAACAAAACACGTTGCCCTAAACGAGAAAACAATGGGCGAAATAAACAAATGGAATTCAGCTGGGAGCAAGGGTTATAAAGCGTGCGTATCACAGGTAACAGTAAACGACTAAATTAAAAAGCAGGCAACATATCCTAAGGGTGATTAAACAATAATCAGAAACCTTTAAAGGCCAGGCGCGTACCTGGCGGCTTTTTCTCATTACGCAAGATTGGATTTGACCGTGCTAGGTGGGTTCGGGGCATGCTCCCCCGGATTTTTTTTTTTAAATAAAGACACCATATTGTGTTTTTTGGCGTATTTTGGTAGCAAAATGATGAACCAAAAATACACGGATTTTCTGACAGATTTCGATATTTGTACTTCACAAGACTGTCTGGTGAAAAAAAAAGGTTTGCTTCTCCGATTTTCATTACGCAGCTGCGTATCAGCGTATAGGAAGGTACGCGCCTGCAGGCTGGAGTAGTGGAACCACCTATTCGAAATTCAAGTAAGAAACCAAAAGTATTTGAGAATGTACCACCGATATCTGTAAATATCGGGCTCAGCGATCTCCAAAAATCGGAACGAATAACAGTTCTGATTGCAAGCACGGGGAGACGTTTTACCGCCGCCACACTGCACGGGCAACGCTAGTGTGATATATAAAAAGTATGAAAGGAGACATTTGGAAATCGTTGAACACAATAAGTGCAAAAGAAAAAAATGCAGTCTCGGTTTGATTGAGACTGTTCATGAACGGTAGTGAAAAGTGCTTGCTATCGCCCACGCCCTCTAGCCCCGGGTTGAGCAGAACTCAATACTTAAAATGCCAATAATACATAAATTTGAGCCATCCCGAAGATGGTGTGCATATGACGGTGAACTAAATCAGGTTAAACCAGGTTATAGGGTGCACCAAACCAAGTCTCTGTTACAAACTTATAGAACATATCCTGTAACATCCTGACACTTCTAGATGAGCAAAAGATCTTAACAGACTGTCAGCATGGTTTTCGCGCCACAGGCAGCTGCTCATCCTGTTCATCATGTTAGAAGAGCTTGCAGCATCCCTTGACATGAACAAATATATAGAAGACTTTGAAGTGCTCGAAGAGGATCTCGGCAGACTGGCTGAGTAGGAACAGAAGTGGGACATGGTTTTCCACCCAGATAAGTGTAACGGGCTGTCACTATCAAGAGCCAAAATGAGAATCCAGTATACATACAGATTGAAGGGCATTACAGGAAGCATCTTCTTCAAAATACCTAGGGGTAGACATCACTTCCAATTTGTCATGGAACCAGCACATAGACCGGATGGTGAAGAAAGGTAACTCCATGCTTTGCTTTCTTCAAAGAAACCTGAGAGTAAAAAACAAGGACACCAAGTCCCAATCATACTTTGCCGTAGTCAAGTCCAATCTGGAGTATTGTGCTTTCGTCTGAAATCCCCAGACCAAACAGGTTACACACAAACTAGGAATGGTGCAACGCAGAGCTGCCAGATAAACCTGCCACAGATACAGGAACACTAGTAGTGTCGGAGACATGCCCGACGCCTCAAGTGGGAGACTTTAGAGTCCAGACGCATATTGACCTACTGATCCTATAACCAATAGCATTCCTTCTCTCACCAATGGCATGTACATATGAACTTTCATACAGGTGTGTGTTATGCTCTCGAATGTATCGCCCGAAATTCGTATTTCCATTTTTGGTCATTGATCTTTGAATGTCTGACCACAAAAAAAAATAGGGTTCCACATTTCATCAAGGGTAATGTACCTATGATATTTCATGAGGTTGTATATTATTATGTTTTTAAAGTTATCTGTATATTTTCCTATAATTCATGAGGAGTTTGAGGAGTTTGACTTACTCATCCCCACCTCCAACTCCGCTCCCACCCCCGCTCCCCTCCATTTTTTAGCTCTACTGGCCGAAGGCCAGCAGAGCTTATGGGATGGCGAGTTGTCCGTCGTCGTCCGTCGTCCGTCGTCCGTCCGTTGTTAACTTTTGTCTTGTGACAACTCTCGGGCCTTTATTTTTCATCCGATCTTTACCAAACTTTAACAGGTTGTTAATATCAATGAAAGCTCGGACAAGTTCGAAAACCAGCCAGATTGGAATAATTTCACCGGAGTTATGGCCCTTGTTTTGCTGAAAAATGCCATATTAAGCCTTGTGAGCACTCTAGCACCTTCATTTATTATTTGATCTTTACCAAACTTGCACAGATTGTTAATATCAATGAAAGCTTGCACAGGTTCGAAAACCAGCCAAATCAGATCAATAACACCGGAGTTATGGCCCTTGTTTTTTCTGAAAATTGCTATTTTCTGCCTTGTGAACGCTCTAGCACCTTCATTTATTATTTGATCGTTACCAAACTTGCACATATTGTTAATACTAATTATAGCTTTAACAAGTTCGAAAATCAGCTGAATTGGGTCAGTAACACTAGAGTTATGGCCCTTGTTTTTTCTGAAAAATGCCATTTTCTGCCTTGTGAACACTCTAGCACCTTCATTTATTATTTGATCTTTACCAAACTTGCACAGATTGTTAATATCAATGAAAGCTCGAACAAGTTCGAAAACCAGCTAAATCTGATCAGTAACACCGGAGTTATGGCCCTTGTTTTTTCTGAAAAATGCTATTTTCCGCCTTGTGAACACTCTAGGGCCTTCAATATTAATCGGATCTTTACTTAACTTTGCCAGTGTCTTTATATCAATGAAAGCTCAAATAAGTTCGAAAACCGGCAAGATCGAAATAATTTCGATGGAGTTATGGCCCTTGTTTTGCTGAAAAATGCC
Organism: Cyrtodaria siliqua; assembly: GCA_037043455.1. Lineage (NCBI taxonomy): Eukaryota > Metazoa > Mollusca > Bivalvia > Adapedonta > Hiatellidae > Cyrtodaria > Cyrtodaria siliqua. The sequence goes on from JAWPHD010006418.1 coordinate 59,892, forward strand.
ATATTAAGCCTTGTGAACACTTCATTTATTATTTGATCTTTACCAATCTTGCACAGATTGTTAATATTAATGAAAGCTCGGACAAGTTCGAAAACCAGCTAGATCAGACTATTAACAGCAGAGTTATTGCCCTTGATTTAGTTAAAAATGCTATATTTTGCCTCGTTAAGACGATAGGGGCTTTATTGTTCATCCGATCTTTACCAAACTTTATTAGATTGTTAATATCAATGAAAGCTCGGACAAGTTCGAAAACCAGCCAGATTGGACTAGTATCGGCAGAGTTATGGCCCTTGATTTAGTTAAAAATGCTAAATGTTGCCTCGTTAAGACGAGAGGGCCTTCATCTTTCACTCAATCTTTACCAATTTTTACCCGATTGTTACTATCAATGAAAGCTCGGACATGTTCGAAAACCAGCCAGATCGGACCAGTATCGGCTAAGTTATGGCCCTTGGTTTAGTTCAAAATGCTATAATTTGCCTTGTTAAGATAATAGGGCCTTCATTTTTCATCCTATATTTACCAAACTTTACCACATTGTTAATGTCATTGAAAGCTCGAACAAGTTCGAAAACCAGACATATCGGACCAGTAACAGCGCGGAGTTATGGCCCTTGATTTTGTTCAAAATGCTATATTTTGCCTCGTTAAGACGATAGGGGCTTCATTGTTCATCTGATCTTTACCAAACTTTACCATCTTGTTAATATCAATGAAAGCTCGGATAAGTTCGAAAACCAGTCAGATCGGACTAGTAACAGTGGAGTTATGGCCCTTGATTTAGTTAAAAAAAGCCTATATTTTGCCTCGTTGAGAAGATAGGGTCTTCATTTTTCATCCGATCTTTACCAAAAATCACCAGATTGTTAATATCAATGAAAGCTTGGACAAGTTCGAAAACCAGCCAGATTGGACCAGCAACAGCGTAGTTATGGCCCTTGATTTAGTTACAAATGCTATATTTTGCCTCGTTAAGACGATAGGACCTTCATTTTTCGTCAGATCTTTATCAAACTTTACCAGATTGTTAATATAAATGAAAGCTCATATAAGTCTGAAAACCAGCCAGATCGGACCAGCAACAGCGTAGTTATGGCCCTTGATTTAGTTAAAAATGCTATATTTTGCCTCGTTAAGACGATAGGGCCTTCATTTTTCGTCAGATCTTTATGAAACTTTAATAGATTTTTAATATAAATGAAAGCTCAGATAAGTTTGAAAACCAGCCAGATCGGACCAGTAACAGCGGAGTTATGGCCCTTGATTTAGTTAAAAATGCTATATTTTGCCTTGTTAATACGATGGGAGTCTTCATTTTTCATCCGATCTTTACCAAACTTTACCAGATTGTTAAATATTACTATCAATGAAAGCGACAAGTTTGAAAACCAGCCAGATTGGACAAATTACACCTTGATTTCATTTTCTGAAATATGGTATATTTTGGCCTCATTAAGAAGAAAGGGCCTTCATTTGGCGAAATTTCATTGAAATCTTTCAGGGATGATCAGTACCAAGCCTAGTTGTACATATCGTCACTGTGTTCCAGTTGAATGATTTTGGCGGAGTTATGTCCCTTTAAAGGTTTTTATAAACAAACTTTGTCCTGACTAGTTTTCCTGAACCCCTGTCCGGATTTAAACAAAACTGTTTAGGAATGATCAGTTCCAGGTCTAGTTGTGCAAATCTTTGCCGTGTTCCGGTTGAATGTTTTTTGGCAGAGTTATGGCCCTTTAAAGGTTTTAATACACAAACTTTGTCTGGACTATTCTCCTGAACGTCTCCCCACATTTCAACGAAACTTTACAGGGATGATCAGCACCAAGCTAAGTTGTGCATATCATCGTCGCATTCTGGTTAACAGATTGTTGGTGGAGTTATGGCCCTTTGAAGGTTTTTGATACACAAACATTTTCCGGGCTAGTTTTCCAGAACCCCTGGCTGGATTTTAACGAAACTTGACAAGGATGATCAGTATCAAGCCTAGTTGTGCATATCATCGCCATATTCGGATTGAATGATTTTTGTCAGAGTTATGGCCCTTTAAAGGTTTTAATAGAGAAACGTCCAGATTCGTCTGTTCTGAACTCCTTGCTGGATTTCAACGTATCTTGATGGGGATGATCAGTACCAAGCCTAGTTGCACCTATCATTTCCGTGTTCTGGATGAATGAATTTTGGCAGAGTTATGGCCCCTTAAAAGGTTTAATACACTTAACTTTGTACAGGCTAGTTCTCCTGAACCTCTGGCTGGATTTCAACGAAACTTGTCAGGGACAATCAGTACCAAGCCAGGGGAAGAAAATTTGTTTCTCAGTTACTCGTCCTATGCAATATTTGAATGGCCAAATTGATAAATTGTTAAAGAATTTATCTGAATTTCTACTCGTCCTGCATCAATGAGTACTCGTCATAGCGAGCGGACGAGTGGAATTTTCGTGCCCTGCAAGCCTAGTTGCCTATATCATCACCATGTTCTGGTTGAACGATATTTGAAAGAGTTATGGCCCCTTGTGCATAAACTTTATCTTTAGCCAGTAGAGCGTCCACAGGCCCTCTTGGGCCTCTTGTTTAATAAATAAGGTTCCACACCTCACCAAGGGAACGTACATATAAAGTTTTTGTTTGGCGGCGTTACGCTTTCGAAGATATCACGTGGATGCGTATTTCAATATAAGATCATGGCGACTTTGACCTTTGAGATACTGACCCAAAAATAATAGGGTGCCTCTTTTTAATTACATAAGGCAATGTCCAGATGAAGTCATGGCGACCTTTACCTTTGACGTACTGACCCAAACCACAACAGGATTTCTCCTCTCACCAAGGGCAAGGTACGTATGCTTCACGACTGTGTGTATTATGGTATCGAAGCTATCACACGGAATGCATTTTTCCATATGTGGTCATGGCGACCTTATTGACCTTAGTAGTATAGATACTGACAGTAGCAGCGCAGTTCCCCCTACCCCGTAGTATAGATACTGACAGTAGCAGCGCAGTTCCCCGCCCCCCCCCCCCCCCCAGTAAGCAGTTAAAAAGCTGTTTTAGTTTCCAGTAGCAAACGCCAACGGCGGTGATATACTACCTACCAAACCCTCACAACTTCACAACTTTCTAAACTTTCTGATTGCCTCCTCTTAGGGAAAAAACTTTACTGGTACTGTCAGTATCTATGCTACTCATCAATGTTGTTTATTATTTCCCTCATACAATTCAACTAATAACATTTGCAATTCATTAAGCAAAGTCAGACGGAACCGGACAGTAGTCTTCATCATCGCTCTGCATATCATTTTTTACCATGGAGTATTTTATTTTCCTACACTTTGCTATTTCGTATTTTAGTTCAAGAAGTTCTTCTCTGTTTTTATCCAGCTCACGTTCATAATTATCCATTTCAACTAGAAATCGTCTTTTTTTGGTGTCCGTAAAATCATCACGAACTACTTCATATTCTACTTGGATTTGTTTACCTCTCATCAATTCTCTTCTGTATTTATCTTTTAAATGGTTAAGTTTTCTGCAAACCTTTTCTAATCTTTCTTGTTCCATTATATAATAATACTATATATAGGTTTTTTTAAACCCTTATTTGATATTTTCAATATCCTTAAATGGAACCCAACTATTGAAATCCTCATTGTAATTCTTCCATTTTATCAATGCTTGTTTCTTTTTGTAATCACGTCGTATTACTTTTTCAATCCTGAATATTTCTTGCTTTGCTTTTATCATTTCTAATTCATAAAAGTTTCCATCAATGTTTTCGTTGTTTATCTTTTATTTTGTATGTCACAGGATTTGTGTTTTGAATTTCATCAACAACACATATTTCTTCAGTCCAATTTGGGATATAACCTGTCTCAAACGTTCTTTTATATTTGCTGATTCTAACATTATCCCCTATTTTAAACTTTGGCTTAATTTGATTACTTCTCATTTTTCCATACAAGTTGAAATACACCGTTCCTTTATTCTTTTCATCATTTGCGTCAGTCGGTGTCATTTTAATACTCCGATGTTTTGTGTTATTATACTTGTCAACCATTTCTTGCAACACGTTTAAATACGTATTTGTATTGTAAGCTGTAAAATATTTCCACATCTTTTCTTTTAATGTCCTGTTAAATGTCCTGTTAAATCGTTCAATTACTACAGCTTTTCCGAAATTAAAAGTGTGATACATTTCGATATTATTATCAACAAGAAATTGCTTAAACGTCTTGTTATAAAACTCCGCACCTTGATCAACCCACAACAATTTACACTGTCTTCCTGTACTTATTATCTGTTGGAACGCTTTGGTAATTTCTAAACCAGTTTTATTTGGAACGGGTACAACCCAAGCAAATTTACTAAATACATCAATAACAGTAAGCAAATATTTAGTACCTTTATTATAACGAGTGCATATCAACCAAATCAGCAGACCATATTTTATCAATTTCATTAACAATCACACGGCGTTGAGTGAACTTTCTACGTATAGGCTTATGAACTTCATCTGCTAACTTGTCAGTCCATTTCAACGCCTTTTCTAGTTTTTTGAGTTTCCAAGACCAAGTTTATATTTTGTACTAATAACTGGTTTTACTATCAAATGTTTAGCGATCTTTTCTCCATTAGTTTTAGACTTACTAGATTTTAAACTAGCAAGCATGTTTTTATCACACATTGATTTATTACTAGGATTTTCATCATAACAATAATCATGATCTTTACAAAAGCATCTAATTCATTTACCGGTTCTCCGCTATCAAGTGGATTACCAGGACCAAACTATTTATAACCAGGAATTGTTAACCCCTTTTTAGGTAACAGAGGAAGCATAGCTTTATGAATATCAATATTACCACCTTCTGTGTTTTTAACAAACTTTGTTTTAGTAATACAACAAGATGCACAAGTTGCTCTTAACATTTTTTGCTAAAACATACTTAGGATCAACATTTTCAGTAACCTTTTTTTCTTTTATGCAATAACTCATATATAATATGATTAGATTAAACTTCGTTTGCAAAATATGATTTTATAATGTTTTCATTTTCTATTGGCTTGTAAGGTTTTAGCATTTTATAAAGAATATCGTACACACTGTTTCCTTCTTGCAGTTTTTTGACAAAGTACAAACAAAAATATCCGCACAAGACACTTGTTTTATCTTGATATTGAATAGTGTTGTATTTTATATTAGGTATGTACGCTACAACTTCTTTTGGTGGGCTCAGACCAAATGGATCGAAGTAATAAGTATCATAGTAACAAGTCTAGTGTGTGCCAGGTCCAGTATGATCATCCAGATTAATAATACCAGGTTTTTGTTTATTTTGTGTTGTCGGTAATTTGTTTTTGCTGTACACCCCACTGAATTTCTGTATACCTAGCTGCTTAACCCATTTCATTATATCTAAGTAAGAGATAGGTTCATTTTTAAAAAAAAAAATTTTTACAAATGGGATGCTCCTATATGGTCTAATTTGCGAGTCTACTTGTAAACCATTTCCTCTTCTATATACTTGCAAACCTTTTCCAGTTAAACCACTAATAAGAGATCCGATCAACGGAATTCCTAATGATGCAAGAAGCCCAAGAAATCCTCCGTCCTGCTGTTGTTTTTTAGTAAGTTTAAAAGGGCAGCGACCTTTTGACTTTGCTATTATTATTTTTTGTGCAGCTGTTAATTTATTTGATGCGAGAAGTGTTTGTTTTTTATCACTAGGAACAGTTGCCGTTACGTCTTGCTGTTTTTTAACACTGGGAACAGTTACCGTTTTATTACTAGAAGCACATGCTAGTACGTCTTGCAGTTTGTTTGTTTTGTAGTTTAATAGTGCAGCAACCTTTTAACTTTGCTATTTTGTTCTTTTGTGCAAGTGTTAATTTATTTGTTTTTAGAAGTGTTTGTTTTTTATCAGCAGGAACAGTTACCATTCCATTTCCAAATATTTTACTAATTCCAGTACTTGCTAGACCGCTAAGTGCCCCTGTTGCTAAAGGTCCTAATATCTTTGGAGCAAATTTAGCAACTGTTGGTAATATTTTTTTAGTTAACAAACCAGTTAATGCACCTAAAAAGCCTCCATTTTTAGTCTGAGACCTCATTTGTGATTTTGATATACTTATATCTAATCCCCGTCCATCAGATTTAGCTTTGTTAATATTGTTAATCTGAGTAGCTGTCAGAGACAAGGGGAAATTCCCAGTTAGTTGGTTATTTTTTAACCTGAGTGTTAATTCACTCTTGTTCTCATAAGCCATCGCTAAACTCTGTTTCTGGCCATCTGATAGATTTACTGAATAATTTACGTTAGTCATATATATTTTAAGTTAGATTAAACTATTACCAATTCATTTCCGACAGTATCAATAACTACATCTTCTTCATAGAGAACCAGAGCATAAACTTTATAAGGAGCCCCCGGAGGTATGTTTAGCTTATATCTCAAACTTAGTTGTTTTGGATCAATACTGACTTCATTTTCCTTGTAACTCAAATCGAAATGTATCATTTCGAAAAGAGTTTTAAAATTACCCACGTTTAGTAAAATTCCAGTGTTTTTATCATTTTGCTTGTAAGAATAATTAATAACATCTCTGGATATTTTTATGATATTAGCATAACTATATTCGGTTTCTGGATAAGATACGTCGTTTCCAACTTCCAATCTAGCTGATTGTAAATAGCAATTAATATTAGCAGCATTTACCTTAAACGTATCCAGAAGATAAGGATTTTATGTTTGAGAAGAACTCTTGTCTGACCTTTGCAAGTACACAAACACATGTTTGGGATTTTTAACACCAGCTGTTATTCTAAATACGGATTCAGTTAGTTGAGAACTTCCGCTTTCTTGTAACATTTCACGAAGGGAAGTCCATCTTGTTGCTGTCATGTGATTTGCCATTACGTAACTTAAACCATCTGAGTTAAATATCATTCTAGGTATCCATAAAGCTAATTTATTAACAACTACTCTACCATCATCGAGACCAGCATCTTTGAAAATTAACACATTATCATCTGTTAGTTGTAAGCTAATTTGAATTTGACTAGGAGTAAGCATGTTTGTTTCTAAACCCTCAAAGAAGGAATATTTGTTTAATGGAATTATAGAGTCAACTTTTTGATCAGTTATGATTAAAGCATGACAAGCAGTAAATCCTAGGTTATAACCAGCTTGATCATTTCGAGATTCTGCAGCAGTCGTATTATCGAAATAAAGGTATTCGTTTGTTTCGGTTGTTTTTACATAATCACCAGATATTTCAAGTAAACTTTTGAGATTAACAAATCTGTGAAGATTATTTCCATCATAAACTATTTTTCCATTTTGCTTTACTTGCATTTGATCAATCAGTGAAGCTGCATCGTTAATTAAAGCAATTCTGTCAGCGTCTGCAAAAACAGCTCCATCGAGAAGCTTGTTTACTTGAAAACTGATTTCAAAATATGCGTGATACCAATCAAAGTAAGAACTTCTGTCATTTAACGAAAATTGGTAGCCACTTTTCATTTGTCTGGTATTATTTCCTGGTTGTGTTATGGGGGTATCTAACTGAATAGGTACATGTTCAGATCTAGTATTATATTGATTACTTCGAAACATCTATATATACTAGTAATTAGATTATTTTCTATTTATTAATCGATTAATTCTCGCATGAATTCCCCTTCCGGAAAGTAATCTATTAATTTTTGCATTTACATCTTCTTCAGTCCCAGCTACATCTTCTTCAGTTTTAGCTAGAACTTCTTTTTTGTTATCAGCCTTTGTAAGTTCTTTTAAAATGATCTCGCCTTTTGGTTTAGGTTTTATAACTGAAACTAACTTATCAGCAGCCATTTTTCCTACTTCATCTCCAAGTTTTTTAGAACCACACTCTACGATTTGTTTACCAGCAGTTTAATGCTTTCTTACCTGCTGTTTTAACAGACTCACTAAATATTTTTGAGCCAACCTTTGAAAAAATGTCAAATATACCAGCTCCGGTTAATCGGTCAACTTGAGTATATGTTCCCGTACTAGTGTCATACACTTTTTTTAAACATGCCATATAACTTATGTTACATTAATTCCTTCAAAACAAATCGAAATGTTGTGTGGACACCATTACGATTAATAATTTTACCAGAGAAAGCGGTAATGTAAATATTAATACTGTTAAAGATTGTTTTGTTTACCTCACAGAACCCGACTCTTATCGGTTCATCTTTAAAATGATACAATCTCGTCAGATCAGCTGTACTTATTTCATAAATGACATCCCCGTATGATCCAACAACAATAGAATTACTTATCAAATCACAGTGGATATACAATGTATCGATAGAATGTGTTATGTTTGGTGTCACAGCTCCAAATTTAGTTTCTCTAATAACTGCATCTTTGTCAAACCCGATTAAGGTGTGAAAATTTGATTCTCTTAAATCAAGTACAAATTTATTATGAATGGTAACTAAACATTTAAAACTTGATAAATCAAACTCAATTTTTATCGGGACAGGCGAGTCATCAGTTAAATCGCCATTTACATTCATTGTTTCTTTTATGTAATTATCGATATCAGCATAACTGTAATTTCCATTTGTAAAACTAATAGTTTTCCAATCTGTTCATTGTGATACCTTATCACTTTGTTATTAAAATCCTTACTTATATTATACCACGAGTTAGTCATGGAATTAATCTTATCGAGTCCAATACCATACTATTTGTTTCTGCCTAATATTAATGGTCTGTCAAATACAGTTGTAAAATTACTTGGTGTATTTGAGCTATTAATTGTTGAAGCTTTTTCTGACGATAATACATTTTTTTGTTCCATATAATATAGAATGGATAATCTTTGTTAATACTAATCACTTAAATAAAACAGTTTAAAACTTGATTTTTCAAAATTGAAAACTTGTGTAGTGTCGTATTTTATATCTGATCTGAAATAAATAGTAGATGGTCTGACATATAATTCAAATGTTTCTTTTACTATTCGTTTGTCATTTTTTATTATCGGGCGGAGACGCTTGTCAGCCCCACCATCGTGTGTATAAATATAGAATTGTTCTATATCTGCTCCTGTATAAGTAAAATATATTTCAAATACGTAAAGGCCTTCTTTAAGAATGTCTAATTCATACAGGTAATCTTTTTTTATAATATTCTTCACCTTTAATAAGTGGATTGGCTGTAAAAGTAAACGCCTGAAGAAAATATTGTGAACGCCTGGATCTTTCAAGTGGTTTTTGCGTCGGATATGATAAAGATTATCACTATTAGTACTCCTGCCATAATCTTGAATAATACTTATTCCATCTATCGTATATTCAACAAGTAGAATCCGACTTAAATAGTCTACTTTTACTTTCAACCCATCAATTATACCAAGAATTGCTGTGTGGCGACTATCAGACTTTTGATTAAACTGTTTCAATGAAGCTATTTCACCATCGAAAGCTTTGCTTCTTTCATCTTGAGCAGCTTTTAATTGCTTTGAAGCATCATCAATAGCAGTCTCAAGTTTAGCAGTGTCAACCAGTTTGCTCAGAGAAGTCTCCAGCGTCTTGCTGCCAACCATTTTCTTTTTGATATCTTCAAACTCTTTACTGATATCATTAACGTTAGTGCTTATCTGTGCATTTGATCTTTTAATTTGAGTTATTTCGGTAGTAAAAGCAGTTCTCATTTGTTTTGAAGCATCAGCAATAGCAGTTTCTAGTTCATTGTTATCAACCATTTGTTTATTGATTTCTCCAATCCGTGTATTAATATTTTGAACACCAGATCTTATTTATTCACTTAATTTCTTGTAGTTTTCACTATCTTCCAATCCATCTTCTTTCTTTTCTAGCTCTTTTAAAGCATCACCAAAAAGTTTTATTTCATTTTTCAAACCGTTTTGAATTTCAATCATTTTCTCACGGTTTGCTTGTAACTTTGTTTGTATTTGACTAAGTTTATCATCAACACCTGTTGTTAAATATTTCATCATGTCTGGAATTCTATCCATATTATAATCACGTATGATCTTTGTTATTCTTCTTTGAGTAAACTGCTTTGTTGCTGCATCATCTGCTTTTACTGGATTACCTACATTAGTGATTTTATTATTATTCATGTTAAGATCACTTTCTAAAACATTTTCCTGGTTTTTGCCTTTGTTAAGATAATTAACCAAATGTTTTTGTTTTACATACTCAGACAGTACAATACCAAAATTTGTAATATTAACACTGCCAATTGCCAATAGTAACTTCCTCGCCAAGATCATTAAAAGTCCCATTATATATAATATATATTACATTAAATTTCGCCAGTGAAGTTTCTTTTGACCAACTTTCTAGGGCTATCCAGATACAGAAAATCATACTGCTTGTCAGTTGCTTTTTTATACTGATCTTTACTGACATCTTGTTCTCTAGAAAGCATGTTTATTTCATTTATACTTGGAGTTGCAAAGAAGATGTAATGAGAGCAATTCAACCGAATGTCTCTGGAAGTTTTGTAATAAGATTGAGATAAATAAATTACGCAACAAATTTTGTGCCTTCCCTAAATAAAATAATTAATAATATCGTTTTGATTGCATTCACAAACATAATCATCAAAAATAGCTATTTTTTGAGTATCTGAGTCCAAATCATTCACAGTTATAACTTGATCATTTGAACATTCTAGTATGTCTTCAACCGGAATTTTATTCTTTTCTGCTATCTTTTCAAGTTTTGTGACAAGACCTGATACTTATAGCAAACAAGTAAATCTTGTCATAGTACACTAAAGGTTTCAGCAACATGTCAACTTATTTGTTCGTCTTGCCAGATCCTGAATTACCGCATATAAGCATTCTAAAACAACAGTCCGGCATGAAGTTATATATCTGCTTGAAATTACTGTTGTCTGTCTTCATGTCATAGTTTGGAATTTCCATTATTATAATACTTGGATAATAGTAATATTATATAACTATTATTATATGTCAAAAGTATATTGCGGAATAAAACAAATCCCTCGTGGTAAACGCCTTGGAAAAGAAGCATAATAATTTAAGGCTAATCAAGTTAGATATTACGGAATGCAAAAAGTAGTTGAAAACGTAGTTAAGACTGCAGTTAAAAAAGCAGTTAAAAAAGCAGTCAAGCCTGCAATCAAAAAAGCAGTCGAACCTGCAGTTAAGAAAGCAGTTAAACCTGCAGTTAAGAAAGCAGTTAAACCTGCAGTTAAGAAAGCAGTTAAACCTGCAGTCAAGAAAGCAGTTAAACCTACAGTTAAGAAAGCAGTTAAACCTACAGTTAAGAAAGCAGTTAAACCTGCGGCTAAAAAGAAAACAAAAACTACATAATACTTGATTTAAGTTATCTTAACTTGGTTTAACTCATATCAACTTATCTTAACTTATCTTAATTTATCTTATTTTAATCTAACCTTATATTATACATGTCTTTGTTAAAAAGGAAAGAAATAGCAAATAAAAAGCAAAAAGCGAGTGAGCTTGTTTAAGAATACGAGAATAAAGTTATCCGAAAAAGACTAGAAAAAGGAGCTAGTCGTGATTTATACACAGAAGCACTTAAACATGTAACTAGCGAAATAACAGAGCAAACAAGACGGCTAGCTGAACATTTGATTACCCTTCCAGAAATACGTCAACAGTTGGCTCTTCTTCCTGAGGCAAAACGTCCACATTTAGTTGCCCCGCATGAGCGTGGAGCTATAGCACCACCACCGCCGCCTCCACCAACGCTACTACCACCACCGCAACCACACGTTTTAAAAAAAACAGCTATTAAGCAAACCGTAGATCCTAAAGACCAAGCACCGGCGGTTGATTTCACGGAGGAACTAAAGCGGACAACAGAGTCTAGATCAAAATTAAGAAGTGCTACAGACAGAGTGCTTAGGCCAAAACCCGCCGAACCCGCAGAAACATTTGTTGAAGCAGTCAAAAAGAAACGTACATCAATCGATCCCGGGGATGAAGAAATAATAAAAGAAATAGAAGAAGAAGGGGAAGAAGAAGAACTAGCTGCGAGGCCTAAGGAACCCAAACCGGTGTATAATATTGACTTGGATGCTGGTATGGATACAGATGTGCTACAGAAATATAACCTACCATTACCATCGAAACTAATTACGAGTGATAGAGATGAACCAATTAGAGATGCTTCTAAAAAGATCATGGGTATCGGAAATTGTAAAGCTGTTCTAACCAAACAGATAAATAAAACAACAAATACCGAGCAGAAGGAAAACTTTGAACAAGAAAGAAAGGCTTTACAAAGAGAGACTGACGGATTACAGCATTACAGAGACAGACTTAAAAGTATGAAAGAGCATGCTCCTGTTTTTTCAGGGGAAGGATTACAACAAAATAAAAATTCCTACAAAGTTGACAAAGATGGTCACTATGGAATGTGACAAATTGCTTTAACTAAGCTTGTTGGTCATCACAAACTTATTGCCAAACAAGGAGAAGCAAATGTGCTAGACCTAAAAGTAGATGATGATTTTATAGACTTGATAATAAAGCGTTACAATAATAAAAAAAACTTATTCAAAGCTGTCTCAGAATGTTTTTAAAGAACTAACAGAATTATCTGATTTACCAATTCACAAAGGTTCTTTAAAGTTCAAAAAGATTTTAGGAGGTTGTGTTGATGTTGAATATTACAATAGTCCTAATGATTTGATTAATGATCTAGAGTTAGTAAGCGGAAGTATCGAATCAGGAAATAATAGTCCACAGCTAATAAATAAAGGTATTAGCATAATCGATAAATCATTATAAATAGGCGAAATATCACCCAAAAAAAATGAGCAACTATTTTCTGAATATTAAATTATTGTCTAACTGTAATTATACATGAGAACCAAAGAGGAATTAATTGATCACTTAACGCGACTTGTAGCTGCATACAGACGCAGTTATAAATTGTGCGGTATTATAAACACAACATTACAGATTACCAGCGGAATAATTGGTTGTGGTGCTGTCCTAGCATTAGTTCCAGCAATTCCTGTTTTCATAGATGTAGTTGGCGCAGTTCCTCCAGTAGTTCCTGTTTTAGTGAGTAAAACAAGAATAGCAGAAAAGAAGACTTTGTTAAAAACACATCATAGAAGTTTTAAACAACTTCTATCATATTTCCAAACAACAGCAGGACTAAAAAATGATGAAGAGATAATTAGGATTGTCTTTAATAAAATATTAGAGATTCAAAAGAATGATAATTTTACAGAACCTCTGGAAATGTATATGAAAATATTTAAGTTAAACGGTCATGGCATTCAGTCGTAATTCTCTTCTGACTTGTTTCCATATCCTATCGTACTTTTCTCTGGTTGATTTTGTTTTAATCGGTTTTGTTTCTTTTTCTATTTTTAATATTTTAAATATTTTCTGAAAAATGTATTCAAATTTGATTGAAATTTTTCGACCTTCTAGCTTATCCAAAATCTTTACAATTTTGTAAAACAAATCTTCAAATCTTTGTCTGTTTTTAGAAGACAAATTATGTACTACCAAATATTTATCTAAATGGTAATTTCTGTGGTAAATAGTTTTCTTTCGGTTATAGTTGTAACCTGTAATGAGATTATAACCATTGTGAGTGCCACAATTAAGGCAAACACGCTCGTTATCGAAAACTTCACAAGTATCGTTACAATTTATACATGCATAAGCACACTTGTAACACAGCTAGGCTCTGGTACAATATTTACAAATATTTTTTTATTAGTTGTGTAAAATAAGATGCAATCTATGCACACCCCAGGAGGATCAATAATATCTAAAACTCTTTTACAATATTTGCAATTCATTATATTATACTATAGAATTATATATTTAAATATAGATTTAAAAAATATTATTGTATATAATATTATAATGGAACAAGTAGAAAAGAAAATCAAAAACTTTAATGAAGATCAAATGACATATGCCCAAACGGTTGATTTTGAAGATATGAGTAAACTTGACAAAGAGTTAATAGTTTTTACAAACGTTCAAGATCTGACCAAAAGAATTATAACAATGACACAACAACTACTATTACCATGGAAAATAAAAAAAGCAGAAATAAACAAGCTGCATGCTTTTTGTAAAAAACAAATTTCAGAGGCAACTAATATTCTTTCAACCGAGGCTGCTTTTATTTCTTACTACAACATTTTGTTAGAAAAAGAAATTAATATCATTATGTATGGATAAATAAAAAATAATATAATCTATAATATATGGGAAGTTATGCAGAAGAATAAAAAAAAAATACTTTGATGAAAAAAAAAAGGTTTATGAAAAAGTAGCTGCTTACGAGCAGACCCTTTTGGTTCAGTTAGACAAAGATATCAATGAGTTTAAAGAAAGTCACATGAAACGGTTGGAAGAAGATATTGCAGCTTTTAAAAAAGATTGGGCAATAAAAACTGAGCGTGAGTGTAACGATGCTATAAAGCTTCTTACAGATTTGGCAGAAAAACAAATTAGAATTTTTAATGAAACACAAACAAATGCAGTAGTCAAAAATGTTGAGGCTTTTAACAATGAGTTAATCAGCAAGTTTGAAAAGCCTCATGTAATTAATACTGATATTGGATGTTACGACGACTTTGAAATGTTTATTAAAACGATAAAAGAAATGATTGATGCAGAGGTTTTTGATAAAGACGAGTTTATAAACTATTGCAAATACAAGATAAAAATAAAATCACTGATAGCTGGAGGTAATCTTGAAACTGTTGATTTTGATAGATACTGCAAATATCATATAAAAATAAGTCAGATGGTAGATAATAGAGTTCTTGAAGAAAAAAGCTTTTGGAGATACTTAAACATTCTTCTGGATAATGAAATAGATGCTCTCTTGGATAAGGTTACTAATGAGGACATCGATGAACATGTTTATGAGGTTACCGATAAAGATACCGATGAGGACGCTGATGAGAACGCCGATGAGATAAAAAATATTCAATAAAATAAAAAGTTATTTAATTAATTAATTAATAGTGGCTTAAAAAAATAATCTCATGTAATATTATATAATGAGTATCCGAGAAATTGAAACATCCCCAAAACAGTATAACAAGGTTTTTAAAGTAAGTGTTGTCAGTAATGACCCGCTTACTCAACTGCAGAAAACACAACCAAGTGTTGTGAAATTTCTTAAAACGGAATTTAGAAAACAGGCAGTTTTAAATTAAGTGTTGATGTAAAACTTACTTTAAAAAAAACTGTAATCGGAGACAAAGGAAAAGATTATGTAAACGTATACAAAACAGCCTACTTTTATTCTAAAGCGGCAACAATATTAACCGAAAATACTATTATTGAAGCACTAAATAAAGCACGCGAGGAATTTGGAAATAGAGTTGGAACTTGGATTCAGATGGGAAGTGGTTGGGTAATTGAAACACTAGATGCACATTACATAAATCGAATAAAGTATAAACCTTTGCGAGGTAGTTCTTATTTGGATTTACCAAAAGAACTTGCTAATGCTAATGCTGGATTGATAAATATAAAAAATGAAAAAGATAACGAATGCTTTAGATGGTGCAAACATTTGTTTTAAAATATTTGGGAATGAAAATAATCAAGTATACCCTTTGTGCATATCAAAAAATAAAGCAAAAGAATCGTGTGATATACGTTTGATCACTGAAAAAGAAAAAAAGCATTACGTATGGATAAAAAAACTTTAACAGTTTGATGCATAATCAAACAGCACACGATGGAAGAAAATGGTTTTGAAAAACATGCCTACAATGCTTTACATTAGAAAGGGTGTTAAAAAAAAGCCTGAGCCCGATTGTCTTTCACTTAACGGAAAACAAGAAATAAAAATGCCAAACAAAGATGAAAAAGTTAAGTTTAAAAACAATGACAGACAAGTAATGGTTCCCTTTGTCATATATGCTGATTTTGAAGCAGTAACCGAAAGTATTTCTTCAGCATCAAACAATCTTAAAAAATCACATACAGAAGCATATCAAAAGCATACTGATTGCAGTTATGCGTATAAGGTTGTTTGTTGTTATGATGATCAATATTCAAAAACAGTTGTAACGTATAGAGGACCAAATGCTGTTTACAAGTTTTTGGAAAAAATGATAGAAGAAGAAAAGTGGTGTAAGAAAACTATAAATGCACATTTTAACAAAGATTTTGACAATGTCGCCGAAAGAAGAATCTAAATTCCAAAAATCTAAATCATGTCATATTTGTGGTAATGGTTTTTCAATAACTCTTAAAAAAAGATGACCCAGGCCGTACAGTAGAATATGAAAACTCCGTTAGAAAAGTTAGAGATCATTGTCATATAACTGGAAAGTACAGAGGAAACACTCATGACATATGTAATATTAATTTTAGGCTAACTAAAAAAATACCTGTTGTGTTTCATAAATTGAGAGGATATGACTCTCACTTCATAATGCAACACATCGGAAAGTTTAAACAAAACATAAATGTTATACCGAATAACATGGAAATGTATATGGCCTTCATGTTAGGAAAAAGTTAAGTGTTTATTGGCAGTTTCCAGTTTATGTCCCAATCATTAGAAAATGTGGTAAAAAACATCCCTTCGTTCCAATACACCTCTCAGGAATACTTTGGCAACAAGCTAGAATTAATAAAAAGAAAAGGCGTTTATCCTTATGATTACATGAACAGTTTTGAACGTTTTAAAGAAACTAAATTACCTGGCAAAGATAGCTTTTATTCTCAACTAAATGATGAACACATTTCAGATGCAGATTATGATCATGCTAAAAACATATGGAAAACATTTAAGATTAAAAATATGGGAGAATATCATGATCTGTATCTTAAGACTGATGTGTTGCTACTGACAAATGTTTTTGAAAACTTTAGAAAAATGTGCATTGAGTATTACAAATTAGATCCTTGTCATTACTTCAGTAGTCCTGGTTTAGCTTGGGGTGCATGCCTTAAGGTGTTTGGTATCCAACTCGACTTAATAACTGATTTTGATCAATATTTGTTTGTGGAAAAAGGATTAAGAGGTGGTACGAGTTATATTGCAAATACATATTCAAAGGCTAACAATAAATATATGAAAAACTACGACAAGAAAAAAGAAAGCAAGTACATAATATATCTTGATGCTAATAACTTGTATGGGTGGGCCATGTGTCAACCGTTACCTACTGGCAACTTCAAGTGGGTTGATAAGTTTGAAAAAGGAAAATCAAATTACATTGTTGAGTGTGATATCGAGTATCCTGAGAAACTGCATGACTCGCATAATGATTATTCTCTCGCCCCGGAAAGTTTAAACATAAAATATGAGTGGTTGTCAGACTATTGTAACAATTTAAAACAAAAGTTTAATTTAGGACATTGCAATGTTAATAAACGTGTTACAACACTAAAAAATAAAGAAAAGTATGTCGTGCATTTTAGAAACTTAGAATTGTATAAAAAGCTTGGATTGAAGGTAACAAAAATAAACCGAATACTACAGTTTGATGAATCAGAGTGGTTAAAGCAGAAATTTGTCCTAAATCAACAAATCCGTTGTTGATATGTTTTTAATTATCAAATATCATTATAAATACGATGGTAACATTGCTATTGATGTATTTTTAGTGAAAATATGTTTTTAAAGATAAAAACCGAAAAGACGAACAGGCTACGCTAAAAAATTAAAAAAAATCAAAGGGGGAAAACTCTTCCTCGTAAAACCAGAAGTGACGTCATTGGGAACAAAACGAAACCATTTGTACATAGGGAAAGCACGCAAAAACAGTATAGTGTGTGTGAAAATGTCGGAATTAAGCGCCTATGATGCTGAGTCAGATGAAATGCCCATGATAAGAAGGTTGCACAATGTGCAACCTTACGATTTTGAGCCAGAATTCGTGTCTGAGGATAAAAATACCTCGGATTCATCAACCGATGGCGATGAGGAAGTTGAACGCGGTGCAGGTCATCGAAATTCTGAAAGTCACCAGCAACGCTGCAATATCTCGGTACATTTACACTAAGCGCAACGGCAGTATATTCCGAATGAATGGACATGGTCTAATACTTGTACATTAATACGAGCGTCAGATTATAAGGACTTTATTTTTGCCGAAAAATAGACATTGAAAAAATATATTTAGAGTCTAGTAAGTATAATTGATAAATAAATAAATGTAACAGCATCTAATTTCTATAGTATTCTATATACCATAAGTCCCCGCCGCCTCCAAAACAGTCTATAGTGGTGTATGAGATTCGGATTTGCAGTATGACACGCTCTCCACGTGCCGCCAAATAACAATATACCACACAGCGACTAATCAACTATTGCGGTGCCCTATTGAAGTACGGCCTAATCATGGTACAAACGTCGGTATATGACAAAATCACGCACCATTTAGGGAAACGTAGTTTTATGATATGCCTACATTTCCTGTATATTGCAATTCCGTGAGCGGTGCAATACCGCCGC
The DNA here is from genome assembly GCA_037043455.1 of Cyrtodaria siliqua. NCBI lineage: Eukaryota > Metazoa > Mollusca > Bivalvia > Adapedonta > Hiatellidae > Cyrtodaria > Cyrtodaria siliqua. The sequence goes on from JAWPHD010006418.1 coordinate 78,358, forward strand.
GGCGAGCCGCGTATTGCACAAGACGGATATATGATGCGTGAGAAACTAGTTAGTTCATCGCGCACGAAGATGATCTAAATAATATAGTCAAATGTATTATGAGCACGACATAATGTATTATGTACATGTAGAGATCGAAAAAACAGACCTAACAATTTTTTTATTTAGAATATAAAGTATATATATGCTTGTAAAGCACTTATTTTACTTACTGCATGAGGTTAAAGCCGTTATTGTTGTTGTTTTGCCATACAACATTACTGAACTAATATAATAGCTAGTAACATTATCAATTTTCTGCGTTTTAATAGACATCCATGAAACATTTTGTCATTATTTTCAAATCCAGAGACCGATATATAACTCTATATAAATCTATAACACTATTGGCAGAAGAAGGTGTATAATTTAAAACAAAACAAAAAAAAAAATACTACAAAATATATATTGAAACAACGACAGTGTTTATTTCACCGAATTCATTTACATTCATATGCTAACCCTTTTTAGCGATCTTTTGAAAAAGACGGCTACATTATATTAGCGCCGTTCACGTAAGACGCATGCATCTAATTCAACAGCTAAACAATCACGATGTACATATCTAAGACTATATACCTTTCTACAATTTATCATACACATACCCGAGGAATTGCTAAGATAACTGAACAAAAACTTCTATCTTACCTCATTTAATAATTTCTTCCTCAACGTCGGTCGAATCGGCGAATAAAACTTGCTCGGAGACGGCGGGGTTAGGCACTTCTCATTTTTGTAGGAAAATATTGTTGGTATCGCTGTTGTTTTTAATCTGCATGGCCGTCTGTCATTCAAATTCAATGAAAATGAAACCAAAGGATGGATTTCCCACGAATCCAACTCAAAGTGTTTACTACAAACTCGCGCGTCTTTCGAAGGTTCCCATTTTTTTGACGCGACGGGCGATTTTCGTCGACAGCGGTCCACCCACAATTCAAATCTTAATCTATCATTAACCTGATTAGGAAAACGAAAAAAACTGATGTTATTAGATTGTCCTTTTTTATGCACACTTTGACACCCAGCTACAGCACACGGCATTTTTAACACGTACCATAAAACTTAATCCTACAAAGACAATACTATACAACTCAATGCGACACCGCTGATCGTTTGGTACCAATGACGTCACAGGATCACGTGACACTTACCTGTCTTCAAAAAGGGCGAAACTCAAGCGTGTGCGCTATGAGATAAAATTGGCGACTGTGAGAAAACGGGACAACCAATAAGTGTAATATTTGAACAGATTGTATATTATATACATATATTTCAGAATATATGCTCAAAAAACACGCTAAATTTCACCTTTAAGGATATATATATAGACTTTAATACTGCTAAGAGAACAGCTGGTAAAAATGCTTTTGAAAAGGATTTCTTTAAACTGATGAACAATTCAGTTTTCGGTAAAACTATGGAAAATTTGAGAAAAAGAATTAATGTTAAATTGACTAACGACGAGGAGGTACTTTTAAAATATGCAGCAAGACATTCATTCATTTCTTATAAATTGTTTAATGAAAATTTATTTGCCATAAACAGAATAAAAGAACTAGTAATAAATTAGTTTTAAATCGTCCTTGTTATGTTGGCATGTGTATTTTAGACTTGTCAAAATATTTGATGTATGATTTCCATTACAACTATATCAAAAACAAATATGATAAAAAAGCTAAATTATTATTTACTGACCCGGATTCCTTGTGTTATGAAATAAAAACAAAAGATGTGTATGCAGACTTTTACAAGGATAAAGAACTTTTTGATAATTGTGATTATGATCTAAAAAGTAAGTTTCATTTTAATGATAATAAAAAGGTTATTGGCAAGATGAAAGATGAAACTTGTGGAAAACCCATTGTTGAATTTGTTGGGTTGCGAAGTAAACTATATTCGGATATGCTAGATAATGAGACTGGTGCAAAGAAATGTAAGGGTGTTAAAAAGTGTGTTATTAAAAACCAAATAGCACACGATGATTATAAAGAGACTTTGTTTACGGCAACAGAAGCTCAACATGAGATGAAAGTTATTAGATCACAAAAGCATAACATAAGCAGCTATGCAATAAATAAAAAAAGTTTATCAGCTTATGATGATAAACGGTACATACTAGATAATGGACAAGATATATTAGCATACAAGTAAAATATGATATGCAGAGCGATGATGAAGACAACTGTCCGGTTCTGTCTGACTTTGCTTAATGAATTGAAAATGATATTAGTTGAATTGTATGAGGGAAATAATAAACAACATTGATGAGTAGCATAGATACTGACAGTACCAGTAAAGTTTATTTCCTAAGAGGAGGCAATCAGAAAGTTTATAAAGTTGTGAAGGTTTGGTAGCTAGTATATCAACGCCGTTGGCGTTTGCTACTGGACAACTAAAAACAGCTTTGTAACTGCTAACTGATAGCCCTCCGCGGGGGAAAACTGCGCTGGTACTGTCAGTATCTTTACTACTGACCTTTGACATACTGACCCCAAAACAATGCTTTTCCTTCTTTCACAAGGGCAATACACAACTGAAATGTTATGAATGTGGGCGATATCATTTCGAAGTTATCGCGCTGAATGCGTAATGACGGACAGACTACATATACCATAATACGTCCCGTTTTTCTAATGACTCCGAGCAGATAACCACCCGGCTTTTACCCAATTTGCGCCTCCGGTGCTGCGCCAATAGTTTGTGCGAATCGTACAACTGCGTAATTCTTTCAGAGCGCAAACGGGCTATTTCGCATTTTGTCATTTCCAAAAGCAGTTATAATTGTCAGTTAATAAAATTAAGTCTGTATGTGTTATATATAACATACTGTTTCATTGTAATATTATTTAGGTCTTTTTAAGCAAATAAAGTGCGTAAATTATGCATTTTATGACGTCATTACCCACGTGCCAGAGAGTAGCCGCCATTTGCAACAATTAACAGCGCAGACCCGGCTGTGAATTTCCAAATCCAAAATCTGATGCAGGAAGACTGAGTTTCAGTTACCTAGATGTATAATTGAATAAATACGAACCATGCCTACCTATTTTCAAAGGCCTGAAAATGCCCTTAAGAGGGCAAATGGTAATAAATACGTTACAATATGGTCCGTTGTCACGTTGGTTGCAAATTGTGGTGGGTGGGGTAAAGAAGGCATCGTAAACTGCATCGCGTATAAGCATTAAAGTAGAAGTTGCAACTATTACTTGTAAGCTGATGTGCCAAGAAATGTCGATGTGTTTGATATGTATACCTTGCTGTCGAGTAGGACAATAGAATAAGGAGCGTTTAGGTCGCAAGAATTACAGTCCGTTTAAACTGATGGCGATGCACAATCTCATTAAAATTAGACCCTTTATCACGCTACCATACTGTTCGCTACTATGGATCTGACCACGCTCAATTACAGGTCACGTCAGATTGACCTTGCGAGTAGCCAGTCGGATTTCATCCTACAAAATTGTTCTGTGTTGACAGCTTCACTGCACATATCGCATTTCAGTAAAACGCTGTGGAGCAGTATACGCTCGGTATTGACAGAGACAATGTCCATAACCACCTTTAGCTTATAAAACACAAAAGAATTGCGTTGACAAACATAATACACCAACCATTATTGTATATTTACTGGGGAAAAAAAAGAAACGATGGACGAAATTAAATAGCGGTACAATTTTTTTTTACCGATTCGTGAGATTGAACTCACACTAAAATAAAAACCCGTGAGTCAGTGGTCCAGATGTGCTGTGGCTTACTATTTAGAATATCTAATGTCGTAATAATTTCGATGGAATATATATTTTCAAAATACAGATGACTGCGATGATTTTCTTTGTATCGTGATGTAAAACATGACATTTAGTGCATTTCTTTGAATTTATCGTTCATTAACACACGAAGACTTTATCTTTATTCGGATATAGATCTTTTTTATGTAGATTTTCGTTTGTTCAGTTCACTCGAATGTCATCTGAAGTGCACATGAAACGCGCGATTTCATTGGTTGAATTTAATTGATCTTCTCATGAATATCGATTAGATGAAAGGTCGATCTGACGTGACCTCAAAGGCAAAGTTGTCGGATCCAATAGCGGAGAGTATCAAAGCGTAATAAGGATATGATTTTAATGAGATTGAACTGATACACTGAATTGTGTATGTGTACAACTTATCTCAAGTGAACAATGATCATTTGTTTTTCTATTTTACACTAAAATTTTGATATGAATTACATTTAAATCTAGGTACTATGCATTGCTTGAATGACAAAACACAGGTGGCATTGCAGTGACGTCATACCAGAATCATTTACAAACGGTCTGAAATTGTCCACACGGTTTTTGGTCAAACGCAATGAGACGTCTCGGGGTGCATCTATAAACTTCCGTATGTAAAAAAAGCAACCCAGACGTCAAAACATATGAGACTAATTAGAATGTACACTTGTTAGTATCGCACAATCCAGGAAAAATTGCGGAAACAGATCAATAACCTATAAGACTAAACAGGGCCTATACTTGGGTGAATAAGCTCAGTGTTAATACACTCTTTGTTTTAGAGTTTATTGATGTTGGGAAGAAGCAGCGGGCATTGGACGCACTGTATGATGTTATCAAGAGCAAGAAACATCGAACATGGCAGAAGATTCACGAGCCCATCATGGAGAAGTACCTGGAGCTGTGTGTGGAGCTGAGGAAAAGTCACATCGCAAAGGAAGGACTTTATCAGTACAAGAACATCTGTCAACAGGTGAGTCGACTTAATATATATAATGCTCAATATAAGGAATATTAAGGAAATAATTTAAAGAAAAAGAAAGTATATCTGTATACCCTTGTAATTTGTCAGACAAGATGAAGTAATTATCTATAGACATTGCAGTTACAATTTGGCTTGTGATAATGGTGAAATTTAGACGGGAGTATTCTGCAACTGGTGAAATGCTACTGGTTGTTTATTGTTAACTTAAAATTTAAAAAAATACTTAAAATTTATATGGAAGCCTTTTTCCTTTTATAATTATGTGCATGGAAAAATGTAAATATGGCTTATTGATTCTGTCTTCAAACAACAATTAAAAGACAGTAATTTGAAATATACGTTGATAACCAGGTTTCTGATAATCTTTTCTTAAAATAAGGTTAACATTAAATCACTCGAAGATGTTGTAAGAAAATACATTGGACTTGCGGAACAGAAGACTGAGGAGGCAAGAGCAGAATCTCACCAGGTTGTCATTGACGTGGATGATTTAGAAATGCCTGATACCCCTGAAAGGTATGTTTGATATAAGCTTCTCAACTTGTAGGCTGTTTTTGGTTTGTGTCCATATACTCTTAAACAGGCTAAACTGTATACAATGTAGGACTGTTTAAGTCTACTTAAATGCATACGTTAGTATGCTTAAATGCAGATACTCTTAGAACGGTTTGTTTATTGCAGAGGTCCGGATACGCTTTACATATGCTTATTTACGCAAACAATATGCAGTTTACGCTAAATAGCGTATTTCTGGACGTTCACATCAGCCTGTCAGATTCATTAAACGCCATATTCAAAACTAGTGCGAGTTGTGAGGGAAAAAACACCCAAATATGAGGGAGAACACTCCTATTTAAATATGTAACATACTTCTCTAAAATGTACAATTATTATGTGTAATCTGCGATTATTGTAACAAATTTTTCAAACGCTTATTTCTGCTGTATTTTAGTCTGTTGTTGAAGGCTGTCAGTGGGGAGGATACACAGGACAGGACAGACCGTGCCATCCTTACTCCGTGGGTTAAGTTTCTGTGGGAGTCCTACAGACAGTGCCTCGATCTTTTGAGAAATAACTCCAAGGTGGAGAAACTGTACCAGGATATAGCCCAGCAGGGTACGTTGAATATAGCAAAAATTGGAATTAATTGTTAAATTACTGTAACATGTTTCCCAGCAGGGTATGATGAATATTGCAAACAATGAAACTATTTAACTTATTGTAACATTTTTTTGTATTACCTGTCAAAAGGACTTTTCATCCAAACACTCACTGCACATTTGAAATATATGTATACATTGTACCAACGACAGAAATCTGTCTTAACAGACTATAGCCTTAAAAGTAGTTAGCAGTTCAACGTAAATGAGGACCTTTTGATTCCACGGAACTCTCCCTTCCCAGTTTGGGATGAGTTGGGGTCTTATCTTTCTAAATCTCTCTTGATTGAAACAAATGTTGTTTGTGTAATGAAGTTGAAGGTTGAAGTTGATCTTATTTCCAGCCTTCAAGTTCTGTTTGAAGTACACCCGTAAGACAGAATTCAGGAAGCTGTGTGACAATGTAAGTGCTGCTCTTGGCTGTGACAGAATTGCTATGAATTGTTTGAAACAACATTCCTTTACACGGATTTGAACAAATTCACCAGGTTTATTTCTGCTATTAAACTGTACATTTGGCTGATCCTTGAAAAAATCCATAAATTGCTAGCAATGCAGTATTCTAAAGAAATCAAGTTTGAAATGTTACAAATAAAATAGATATTGGGTTAAAAATAAATAAAATAGATATTGGGTTTTAAAATATATTCAACATTTTTGTTATCTTTTTATCAACAGTTGAGGACGCATCTTGGTCATGTGCACAAGCATCAGCACCAACAAACAGCCATCAACCTCAACAACCCTGAGTCGCAGGCCCAACATCTAGAGACGAGGCTGGTACAACTGGACAGTGCCATCAATATGGAACTCTGGCAGGTACGGCCAAGTGTTTATGACTGACATTTCTTTTAAAGGCCTATTAAAATAAAATGTTGGTTTAGAGATGTACCGATCAATCTGTTACTGCTATTGTTACCGTTGGTTATTTATGCATTCAATTATGATGGTTGATTATGGTCGTCTTTAAGTGGTCTTTCGTAAACTGTGGGGAAAACAAGCACTTTAATGTTGAAATTAGGGGTAATAATACATACTTAAAAACAGAAAGTATTTACCTGTTTAAGGCCTGAAAGCTGGTAAACCTGCACATGCTGTACTCCATATTGAATAGCCAATTAAAACCAATCATCAGTTACATCCAACTGATTGAAACAAACCGCAATGTAAATTTCGACCGATTGCCCATCACTAGTTGGTAAGAGTTACTGTCCCTTTCTAATTTTATCAGGTGAATCGTACAATTTTTAAAAGCAATGCTTAGAAAATACTGTCAGCTTGTGGAAGCATTTCTAGAAACATTTCCTTTCCAATACTGGAAAAAAAGTCGTTCTGCTAGCCAAGTGTCACCATGTTTAATGTCCAGCTTGATTTATTTTGTATAAATGCTGGATATAAAACAACATCCACCAGAAAAACTGCTATAAAACATTGTAGAATCCAACTTAGTTTGATCTGATTTCACCCCATTTTAGGAAGCCTTCAAGGCGGTGGAGGACATCCACGGCTTGATCTGTCTGTCTAAGAAGAGCCCCCGCCCGTCACTGATGGCCAACTACTACAGCAAGCTGGGACTGGTGTTCTGGAAGTCAGGCAATCATCTGTTCCATGCCAGCACTCTCACCAGACTCTTCCATCTTTCCAAGGATCAGAGGAAGAACCTTTCACAGGAAGAGCTGCAAAAGTAATAAGTTTGCTTAACTGTGCAAGTTTAAATAGCTCTACCCTTGTTGATAACGCATTACTAGTAAGGCCAAATCTTTTGTTTTTCCTTTCAATTGGGAATTTTTGTCTCAGAATTGGGGGAAAAAACATTTTGGCATTGGGAATATAGCTCACTTATTAAAAAAATGCTTATTACTGCTTCCCTGACAGACTGTATTTTAAAAAAAAAAGAGACCAATTTAATCTCCGCTTTTATGGGAAACACAAGTTGTTGCTTTTTTTTACCTAAACACAACAGACTGGCCTCTTAAGAATGTTACTAATAAGAACTTGTAGTTAATTAATTTTGAAACCTTCTGTTGGATAATATATGAACAGATTTTTTTCTGATGTCTGTATATCTCAAATGACACATTGCAGAATGGCATCTCGAGTTCTCTGTGCCACGCTGGCCGTTCCTATCCCGGCTTCCAGGAACGCGATCGACACCCTGCTGGAGATGGGCGAGGAGACAGTGGAGAAACAACGCCGCCTTGCTAACCTTCTGATGTTACAGAGTCCACCAAAACGACAGGCACTCGTCAGTGACATCGTATGTATCATGCTTTTTATGCCACCGTTAGTTTATCCATTTGTCCGTCCATCCGAAACCATCGTGTCTCCGTCATAACTTCGAAAGTACTGAAGGGCATTCCTTGAAACTTCACACAAATGTTAATAACAGTGAGAAGGTATGTCTTGCATAAAAATCAGTCTGTACCTCATAGATCAAGGTCACACTTGGAGGTCAAATGAGTAAAAATCGCTTTTCGAGGGCATTTGTCACTGGTGACTGGTGACCTTTAAATAAAGACTGATTGACATGTGTTGATGCCTGCGATCTGAACATAATAGCCAATAAGATGACGGGGATGCAGACATCACATGCTATGAGCAAAAAGGTTGTCTTATTTTAGTAATCTCGTCTCCAAAAATATTTACCAAAACCATTACTCTGATGATGGTTCTCTTAAATGACGGATCTGATGTAGCTGATAATTGCTTTCAGAATAGTATTCATTCTCTATCAGGAAATATTCCAGCTCTTGCTAAAAGTTACCATATTCAACTCACTGTGTTGTCATACCTTGCATATAAATTGTTTTATATCCTGTTAGGCAAAACACAATCTAGTGCAGTTTGTCCACCCGGAACTGAAAAATCTATACAACATGCTGGAGGTTGACTTCCACCCACTGAAGCTGTACGAGAAGGTCAAGTCCTCCATCGAGTTCATCTCCCAGAATGACGAGCTCGCCCAGTATGTGCCTGCACTGGAGGATATCATTGCCACCCGGGTACTTAAACAGGTGAATAAACTTGAATTCTAACGCTTTTGACAAAAATTATGTAATCTGATTGGTGACGTCTGATTGGTGAAGTTATGTAATCTGATTGGTGACGTTATGTAATCTGATTGGTGACGTTATGTTATCTGATTGGTGACGTTATGTAATCTGATTGGTTGATTGGTGACGTTATGTAATCTGATTGGTGACGTTATGTAATCTGATTGGTGACGTTATGTAATCTGATTGGTGACGTTATGTAATCTGAATGGTGACGTTATGTAATCTGATTGGTTGATTGGTGACGTTATGTAATCTGATTGGTGACGTTATGTAATCTGATTGCAACTTTAAATAGTGCATAACCAGTCGTTTAATGTTAAACAGTCAAAACCGTGACGTCATTTGCAAATGTTTTATTTCAGTGCGTTTGTGAATAAAACTCAAAAATAAAATTGAAAAAAGTGGCGCATAATAAATGTTTAACGGTCGCAAAATCGGTCGCAAATCATGTTGACTCCACCAATGTGTCGCCATCAAAAAAATGTACAATGGCGACCATTAAAGTGACATGATATGCCGTCGCAAAATTCTATTAAAAACGTCGATACAGTTAACCCTGCTGCCTTCCTAACCAAGCGGAGTTTTAATACTAATGTCAATGTCAGAAACTATCAAAGGATACCAAGGAACTTAATGAAATATACAAATTGATCTTGTTGGACGGGGACAGCTTTATAGTGTGTCAGTAACATGGTGTTAAGACTGATAAAAAGCCTTTTATACAGAAGGGCCTTCTGTGAAAACAGGAGTTACTTTTACATTATACGCCATACTCGAGTATGCCATCCATATAGACATTAGAATTTCACATACGCTTTCAGAATGTAAGTTGGGACTGGCATGGCCCAGCGGATAAAGTGATGGACTTAAAGCCAAACTTTCCTATGTGTGAACAAGAAACTTTACCTTAGCCTGGGATTGGGACTTCAACTAGGCAGTCCTGATTGTTGGAGTCTCCTTCTCCCGAGCATGTTAAAAACATTAGAAACTATTCGTTAGTCAGGGAAGGGCACATTCTCTGATTTCTATGTGTCAGTCCCCACTGTGGGGTGGCTCTAAATATTTATATTGAGAGCTATTAGACATTCAATTCAAGCACTTAGTTAATACATAAGTTACCAAGTTTGCAAGTGAGACGAGTTACGGTTACTTCCAGGTTTGTATTTTGTAAATCATCTGTTTTGTAGGTTTCCCAAGTGTATCAGACAATTGAGATGACCAAATTTGCTGCCCTGGTACCGTTTGCCACCAAGTTCCGTCTAGAAAGGATCATCGTGAATGCCTCGAGGCAACTGGAACTTCAGGTTGGTATACATCTTATATCTCTCCAACACAATAATGGTAAGTTTGTTTTAGTGCTAAACACCATTTTTGAGCATATTTTAGGCCATGTATGAGTTTAATTTGTCGTGGAGGCAGACCTATCACATATAATCCTGGGTAGAATCTACTGTATACCTCTCGCCATCCGTAAGAATCAACACTTTTTCACAAGTTGAGCTCCCAGTGAGTTTTGAACCCGCAGCGGTGGGAGGCGAGAAGGTTTTCAACTCTGCATCTTAGCCCTCTCGAACACAGAGCCTGGTAAGAATACCAATAAAATGTATGCCAGGGTATCGTTTCTTTTTTCTATGTTAAATATTTTGTGTGTGATGAAAGAAGTTCAGTAAAGCATAATGTCGGCCTAATTAATTTACTTTGATACAAATTTCAATTCGACCAGGTGCGTATTGACCACAGAAATTCTTCTCTGAGTTTCGGCACTGACCTGGGTGTGTCACAGAAGGAAGACGTGCCCGAGGGACCGTACATCCAACGCATGCCAAGTGAGGTGATCCGTATGCAACTGACGCACCTAGCAGTTGCTCTCCAGAAAGCTGTCAGGACTTTGCAGCCACGGGACAACGATGTAAGTATTAGAAAAACTAAAATATATAATTATGTGCTTGTGGACAACATTACCACTGATGTTTAAATTTAAAACCTTGTTTGAAATGAAAATTGGGTATTCCATCACAAGGTGTAATTGGCTTTATTGAAACCAAGGCTGTGTGAGGTTCCGATTAAAACAGTTAAAACATTTATACTGAGGGTTGGATTTTGCCCATCTTTACCAGATACCCATGACTGATTCTGTCGTGCAATGTTGATATCAACGCCATTGTTGATATGCGTGAGATGTAAATTGTCGGTACTCGTGATATTTTTGTCAGGTGCGCAAGAATAACCAGTTTATTATTTCGAATTTAAATCGACATTGCCTAGCAAGATGTGTATAATATAACTAACAAGACCTGTATTGTTGCAGCACCTGATATCGTCAGTGCAGGCCCAGAGGGAGGAATTGAAGGCCACAATAATCAACAACTACAAGTTGACGGCCAAGAAGGAGCACTCCCGCATCCTGCAGAGACGCCATATAATCGAGGAGAGGAAGGAACAGCTGGAGCACCTCAATGAGGAGCGGGTGAGTTCCCTCCCTTACTGCAGTATACGCATGTAGTTGAAGAGAGGGTGAGTTCCCTCCCTCACTGCAATATACGCATGTAGTTGAAGAGAGGGTGAGTTCCCTCCCTTACTGCAGTATACGCATGTAGTTGAAGAGAGGGTGAGTTCCCTCCCTTACTGCGGTATATGCATGGAGTCGACAGTCTCACTTTATGTTGTGAAAAAATGGATGGTCGCATTTGTTTTTCAGGTTTCTTTTTATAGTTAACCGTGCTTCAATAGCCCAGTGGTCAAGGATACTCATACCATCTCCCTTTATTGTACACGTATAGCCCATCCACATTGAAGTGAGAAAATGAGTTTCAATGAAATTGAACTTAGATTTTGATATCTCATTAAGGCTTTTTCTAGGGCCCCATTCCCAGTCCAGATTTCTTTGAAACCTTGCAGAATTCCCCGTTTGTCATAGTTTCTCCTGATTTTTTTTCCCCCAAATGTCCATAACTTTCCTCAAATAGGTTTAAAAGGCATGGCCCTTCTCAAACTACATGGAAAAAGCCCTGCTCATCCATATCCTTATTTTCTTGAAACCTCAACTGTACGGCCTAAAAAATAATAATGTGTGTTTCTGGTTTCACCCTGTCAAAAGGTTAGGGTAAGTAGGTAGGAAAAAGTAGTTTTTTTAGATATTTTTTTATATATATTGTTCGCATATATTATGCCATTTTTGTACTAAGGCAACTTCTTGATAACCTTTGCTAACAGTTTGGATCCAGATTAGATCCTTACAACTCTGTGTCTCATCAGGATACAAACTGTTTGACACTTGTTAAGTTTAAACTATGAATTCATGTTAAATTGATGCTAATAAAATTATCATTTGAATAAAAACATTTGTTGTTTGATTGTAAGATTGAGATGGATTTTTTTTTTTTATTTTTTTTATTTTTTTTTTATCTCGCTAAAACTATTTAGGGTCGGCGGTGAAAAAGTAGGGTTGGTCGGGAAACCGGAAACACACATATTATTTTTTTAGGCCTAAAATTTAATGCACTTGATATGTCTGACTTAGGCAGTATATTATTAAATCTACCATTTTCTTCTTTTAAAAATTTCAAATTAAATTCTGTTATACAGTGATGAGGATAGCCAATAAGCTTTATGTGCCAATGGTCCCATATGCTAGAGTTTCAATGGGCCATTTGCGGTTCTAGTGGGCCATGTTCAATCCGTCTAAGAAATTAAAATAAAAAAAAAAGTAAAATCAACTAGGTTCTTTATTGTCGACATTGCTGTAACACTAGTTGGGGGTTCTAACTAGGCCAGGATTTTAGGGAGAAGTGACCTCTCTCCAAACAATCTCATAAAAATCATATCCTAATTACGCTTTGATACTCTCCGATATAGGATCTGACCACACTCCCTTGTAGGTCACGTCAGATAGACCTTTCATCTAATCAATATTCATGAGAAGATCAACTAAATTCAGCCAATGAAATCGCGTGTTTCATATCCACTTCCAGGGGTCGAATTTCATAAATTTAGCCACTAGCTAAAAATATCCAGTGACTAAAAAATCTACTAGCTAAAATCGGTTCTCACTAGCATTTTTAGCTCTACTGATCAGAGATCAGCAGAGCTTATGCCGTGGTGCGGCGTCCGTCTGTCCGTCCGTCTGTCCGTTAACTTTTATTTGTAGCGACTACTCCTCTGAAACTACTGGATGGAAATTTATAAAACTTTACAGAAATGTTGCCCATGAAGTCTAGTTGATCCTAGCAAAAATTCATGTTGATGTGAAATCCAAGATGGCCGCCAAAGCTAAAAATAGATTTTTTAAATTCAAGTTTGTAGCGACTACCTTTTTGAAAACTATAAGTGATATTGATATGGGACTTTTTCTAAAATGATCAGCATGACATGATGTTGATCCTTGTCGAAATTTATTTCGATGCGACTTTAAACATGGCCGCTAGCAGCCATCTTTGTTTACATAGATTTATATAGTAAAAACTTGTAGCGACTACTCCTCTGAAACTACTGGATGGATATTCATGAAAATTAACAGAAATGTTGCCCATGAAGTCTAGTTGATCCTAGCAAAAATTCATGTTGATGCACAATCCAAGATGGCCGCCAAAGCTAAAAATAGATTTTTAAAATACAAGTTTGTAGCGACTACTCCTTAAAAACTATAAGTGATATTGATATGGGACTTTTTCTAAAATGATCAGCATGACATGATGTTGGTCCTTGTCAAAAATCGTTTTGATTCGACGTTAAACATGGCTGCCAGTGGCCATCTTTGTTTACATAGAGTTATATAGTAAAAACTTGTAGCGACTACTCCTCTGAAACTACTTGACGGATGTCCATGAAACTTCACAGGAATGTTGCTCTTGATGTCTAGTTGATCCTAGAAAAATTTCAGGCTGGCCGGAAATTCAAGATGGCCGCCACGGCTAAAAATAGATTTAAAATAAATAAATTTGTAGCGACTACTTCTTGAAAACTGTAAGTGATATTGATATGGGACGTTTTCTAAAATGATCAGCATGACATGATGTTGATCCTTGTCGAAATTTATTTCGATGCGACTTTTAACATGGCCGCTAGCGGCCATCTTTGTTTACATAGATTTATATAGTAAAAACTTGTAGCGACTACCCCTCTGAAACTACTGGATGGATATTCATGAAACTTTACAGAAATGTTGTCCATGAAGTCTAGTTGATCCTAGCAAAAATTCAGGTTGATGCAAAATCCAAGATGGCCGCCGAAGCTAAAAATAGATTTTTAAAATACAAGTTTGTAGCGACTACTCCTTGAAAACTATAAGTGATATTGATATGGGACTTTTTCTAAAATGATCAGCATGACATGATGTTGGTCCTTGTCAAAAATCGTTTTGATTCGACGTTAAACATGGCTGCCAGTGGCCATCTTTGTTTACATAGAGTTATATAGTAAACACTTGTAGCGACTACTCCTCTGAAACTACTTGGCGGATTTTCATGAAACTTTACAGGAATGTTGCTCTTGATGTCCAATTGATCGTAGCAAAATTTCAGGTCGGCCAAAAATTTAAGATGGCCGCCACAGCTAAAAATAGATTTTTAAAAAATAAGTTTGTAGCGACTACTTCTTGAAAACTATAAGTGATATTGATATGGGACTTTTTCTAATATGATCAGCATGACATTATGTTGATCCTAGTCAAACATTATTTTGATTCGACGTTAAACATGGCTGCCAGTGGCCATCTTTGTTTACATAAGAGTTTGTATAGTAAAAATGTGTAGTGACTACTCCTCTGAAACCACTAGACGGATTTTCATGAAACTTTACAGGAATGTTGCTCTTGATGTCTAGTTGATCTTAGCACAATTTCAGGTCGGCTGGAAATTCAAGATGGCCACCACAGCTAAACATAGATTTTTAAAAACAAGTTTGTAGCGACTACTTTTTGAACACTGTAAGTGATATTGATATGGGACTTTTTCTGAAATGATCAGCATGACAAGATGTTGATCCTTGTCAAAAATTATTTTGATTCGACATTAAACATGGCTGCCAGTGGCCATCTTTGTTTACCTAGAGTTATATAGTAAAAACTTCAACTTGTAGCGACTACTCCTCTGAAACTACTTGACAGTTTTTATGAAACTTCACTTCACCTAGCTATCAAAATCTATCAGTAGAGCTTCAAGGTCATTGACCTCTTGTTATTCCAAGTAATATCGGGATGTAAATTCTGTTGAATAACACATTAATTAACACTACGTAATATCGAATTTACGTACTGACGATTGGCTGTCGTTTGCGTGGACACGGCAACACTCGCATTCGCAACATATCTCCGTGCAGACCTTATTGTTAATAACCTTACCCAGCGTAATATTGATTTCTCTCTCCCATCGTGATACTGTTTTTAGTGACGCTGTGACGGCTATTGTTTCTCTTGGTGCCTTCGTTGTAACTGTCATACTATTTTCTCCGCGTTCGCTTGACTCCATCTCGTCATTTTGTCTTTTGAAAAACGAAGTGATTTTGCGAGCAGACGATTCTGCCATTGATTGTGTAAAGTCTCGAGTTATCTTACCGGAAGTTGATATTGATTCATTACTTATAGACGCTTGCACTAATCTTGTTTACTGGATAAGCGTCAATCTGATTCAGACTGCATTTACTTATTTTCGTTTGACAATGAAGTTACGCAAATAATCATGTGGAATTGGAGAGAGGTTTGACTACATATGCCGTCGGACCATTTGTTGGTTCTGTCAGTCTTCGTGGGTGATATTCAATCATGTGTGTGCTATTTATTTCTACTCGCAGTAAAAAGCAAGTGCTCGAAATTTTCAGTAGCAATCTGAAAAATCAACTCGCATTTTGCGAGTCCGTAAGACCCCTGACTTCAGATGAGTGAACTGAACAAACAAAATTCACATAAAACACATAGATCTTTATCCGAATAAAGATAAAGTCTTCGTGTGTTATTGCTGTGGATTGCACGATAAATTCAAAACTAATTAATAATTTACAGAACTGGAATACGAACCATGTTTCTATTTAGAATACTCATAAAATAATTTTGTATACATATAAATGCAGTAATATTGAGTATTTAATATTTTACATTAAAAATCGCTAGATATAGGTAGTGCCTCTTTAAATGTTCGGTCTTTTGACTGGTTGAGGGAACGGGAGAGACAGTAGGGCTATCACCTGACTCAAATGAGAAAGTAGCGTCACAAGGTTTATCATCTGACTTCGTTTTCGGCAAGATTAAATCTAAAATCCGCTTTATCATTGATGCTGACACAGCTAATATATAGCCATAGCAACAGACGGGTTACGCTGTATTTACTGTGTAAAAATACTGTACAGTTTAGTTTATCAATCGCAACACAGTCAGCAGGTGCGCGCGGTGTGCCTTAATAGCAGAATGGGAGAAAATAACTGAAATTAACAAAATGACCAACACGATCGAGTTAGCCCGGCGGGCCCATTCCTTATAAAAAATTGCGCCATTTCCATCACAAATGGCGCAGCCTAGATTGAACGCTGATTAATGTAACAATTTTACTCTTAGTCTTTATCATAAACATCTTGCGTATTTCCTCTTCCCCTTTTATACACATTTAACATTGATGTCTGTCCTTTTATAATGGCATTCATTTGTGTCAACTAGGCGACAAAAATACCTTTTTCTTTCCTTGCAAGCATCTACTAGTAATTGCTGGCGGCAATTGATCGTCCTTTTGTACCTCAAACTTCAATAAGCATCTATTAAGTATCCGATTTTTTAAGCTATTGAAGTGTGTACCCTGGAATTTGGTTCTCAATATTCATTCGAGATTTTTTAATGCGTTTTGGTACGCATTAATTTTATATTTGATGCGTTTTTGGTGAAAAAATATAGCTCAGTTGGTAGCGTACTCGACTATTGACACGCGATTGTCATTTTAGTGTGGGTTCAATCCCACGAATCAGTAAACAAATATATAAATTAATACCGCTATTAAATTTTCAGTAAATATTCAATAATGGTTGATGTATTATGTTTGTCAACGCAATTATAATGTGTTTCATAAGCTAAAAGTTACGGACATTGTCTCTTTCAATACTGAGCGTAGACTGCTCCACAGCGTTTTAATGAAACGCGACATGTGCAGTGAAGCAGTCTTTTAGTGAGCAATTTTGTAGGCTGAAATCCGATTGGCTAATTGTAAGGTCAATCTGAAGTGATCTCCAATGGAGCGTTGTCAGATCCTTGTAGTGTAGAGTATCGTAGTATGATAAAGGGTCTGATTTTAATGAGATTGCTCCCCAAAGAAAATAGAAGTGACAAATAATAGGGAGAAGTGAGGGAGACACAATATTTTAAGCGCACAATCATTTCTTGTTACCGGTACTTATCAATTCATATATACACCCACCCCATTGGTTATAACCTTTTGATTAGGGCTATTCCATTGAAGCATGCCCGGGACCCCAGGACGGCAATTTAATAAAAATCTATGGGTGAAACCTATTTTTTGAATTGTGGTTCTATGGCGCACAATTTGCTTAATAGCGCACAATAGATCAGTGCCGATGGGCCATTTGTAATTTTATGCGACTATGGCGCAAGGCGCGTATCTATCCCAATCACTGGTTATAAAATGTGTCGATGCATTCATGGTTTGCAGGAAAGAGAAGAGTACAACCAGGTGGAGGAGGTGAGGAGGAAGGCCATCGAGGCAGAGCAGGCGAGGCTGGATCGTGAAGCTAAGGAGAGGGAGAGGCAGCGTCAGCTGGCAGAGGCACGCGATATACAGAAGAAGCACACTCTCGAGAGAATAGAGCAGTTAAAGAAATCCGAGCTTGGAGCACGAGTCGTCCAGAATATTGATGAAGAGGTGAAGTTGTAAATTAAGCTGAATTAAAATAAAATTTGTTAAATACAGTCAGTAGGTCGAGACCCCTTGCATGAAAGAGTTACGCAGATCATATATGTCCGTCCAAATCTTTTTTTTGTGACTAAACTGTTAATTTTTAAGTGCTATTGTTATACCCTGGGGTTTCTTGTTCTATGAACAGTTTGAAACATATGTTTCGGAAGTGCGACATTAGACCTCTCAGTTTTGTGCTCAGTGGGTAGAAAAAGGTGCTCTTAAGGCTCTTGGTACTTTAAAATTATTATCCTTGGCAATTTCCTAAAAAAAAAGGTTTTTACTGTATACAAGAATGCTTGAATAGATATTCATGGCTTCACAATCACATACAGAATTTAACTATATACAAGTTGTAAGAACTATATAATTGTGTAAGAATTGTATATGATTATTTGTGTGTATATTGTAGGATCTGGCGAAGATGGATGTAGATGACATCATGGCCAGGCAGGTAGAGCATCTGGAGAGAGAGAAGAAAGAATTGGGCGAACGACTGAGAAACCAGGAGAGAAAGGTAATACTTGATTGATGAAGAATTGGGGGCGGGCGGGAAGGGGATAAGGTTGCTGAAGGAATGGGGAGTTGTTGCTGATGAATTGGGGAGGAAATGGGGAGTTGTTGCTGATGAATTGGGGAGGAAATGGGGTTGGTTACTGATGAATTGGGAAGAGAAGATGAGAGTTAGTTACTGAAGAATTGGGGAAAGATGGTGGGAGTTGGTTGTTGAAGAAGTCGAGGGGAGTTTAATGGCTATAAATTAGTATACATGGCTATATATTAGTTTACAGCGCTATAAATTAGTTTACATGGCTATATATTAGTCTACATGGCTATATATTAGTCTGCATGGATGTATAGTAGTTTACATGGCTATAAATTAGTTGACATGATTATAAATTAGTTTACATGGTTATATATTAGTTTACATGGCTATATATTAGTTTACATGGCTTTATATTAAGTCTACATGGCTATAAAGTAGTTGACATGATTATGAATTAGTTTACATGTTAACATGGCTATATATTAGTCTACATTGCTATATTGTCTCGCCTTTTCGAAGAAAAAAAGAGACATAGGTGTTGCATTTCCGGCGGCGGCGGCAACATTCAAGTTTTTGCGTTTTGGTCATTTTCTCACAAACTGTATGCACTAGACCTTTCAAACTTTGCTTACCGTTGTAAGATGGGTGGTACATCGCAACGTGACAAAGCAAATGTGGAAGTGTCCTTGACCCTCCAAGCAAAGGGCAGATAACTTACTAATTTTTAGGTTCAACTTTTGCGTTTAGGTCACTTTTTCACAAACTGTGCACTAGACCTTTCAAACTTTGCTTATAGTTGTATCTTGGGTGGTACATGCCAACGTGACAAAACAAATGTTGATGTGACCTTGACCCTCCAAGCAAGGGCAGATAACCTTATAATTTTTACCTTCAACTTTGGTGTTTAAGGTCACTTTTTCACAAACTGTATGCACTAAGACCTTTCAAACTTTGCTTATAGTTGTATCTTGAGTGGTACATTGCAATGTGACAAAGCAAATGTGGATGTGACCTTCAGGTCTCACAACACACTTCGATTTTACTGTGTTGGCCATAGGCAGTAAAGTCCAATTTTCCATTCTGAATCAAGCATTTACAGTCTAAAAGTATTTTTTTGGGAAAATACAGTTACTGCTGCTCATAAAAATCCACAAAATCTGGTACATAGCCCAGTTTGGTTTTTTTTTAATGTGAGTGGTGGCAGTCAAGGTACTCTTTTCGGCTTTCACTAAACAGTTTGCACCTAAGTTCATACGCATTTTGAGCACCCACAATTTCTTGGCCGGAAATTCAAGATGGCCGTCACAGCTAAAAATAGATTTTTAAAAAATAAGTTTGTAGCGACTACTTCTTGAAAACTATAAGTGATATTGATATGGGACTTTTTCTAAAATGATCAGCATAACATGATGTTGATCCTAGTCAAAAATCGTTTTGATTCAACGTTAAACATGGCTGCCAGCGGCCATCTTTGTTTACATAGAGTTATATAGTAAAAACTTGTAGCGACTACTCCTCTGAAACTACTTGGCGGATTGTCATGAAACTTTACAGGAATGTTGCTCTTGATGTCTTATTGATCCTATCAAAATTTCAGGTTGGCCGGAAATTCAAGATGGCCGTCACAGCTAAAAATAGATTTTTAAAAAATAAGTTTGTAGCGACTACTTCTTGAAAACTATAAGTGATATTGATATGGGACTTTTTCTAAAATGATCAGCATGACATGATGTAGATCCTTGTGGAAAATTATTTTGATTCGACGTTTAACATGGCTGCCAGTGGCCATCTTTGGTTACATAGAGTTATATAGTAAAAACTTGTAGCGACTACTCCTCTGAAACTACTTGACGGATGTTCATGAAACTTCACAGGAATGTTGCTCTTGATGTCTAGTTGATCCTAGAAAAATTTCAGGTCGGCCGGAAATTCAAGATGGCCGCCACAGCTAAAAATAGATTTAAAATAAATAAGTTTGTAGCGACTACTTCTTCAAAACAATAAGAGATATTGATATGGGACTTTTTCTAAAATGATCAGTATGACATGATGTTGGTCCTTGTTGAAAATCGTTTTGATTTGACCTTAAACATGGCTGCTTTGTTTACATAGAGTTATATAATGAAAACTTGTAGCGACTACTTCTTTGAAACTACCGGACGGATTTTCATGAAACTTCACAGGAATGTTGCTCTTAATGTCTTATTGATCTTAGCAAAATTTCAGGTCGGCCGGAAATTCAAGATGGCCGCCACGGCTAAAAATAGATTTTCAAAAAACAAGTCTGTAGCGACTACTTCCTGAAATCAAAATCAATCAGTAGAGCTTCAAGGTCATTGACCTCTTGTTTTATAGTGTCAATCCGCATGCAAGGACACCCCTTTACAAAGGAACCATCAGTGTCTAATCCGGATTCTGCTGTCTGTGCACCAAGGGCACTGCATTTTACCATATTCAGTACATTTAAGCCTCTCTCGACCAACTTGCCAAGAAGAAACAAAATTTCTGTCTCTTTTGGCTTCGTAACGCTTACTTGACTTGTTTGGACTCCTTCACTGGTTTAGCAGGAATGGCACCCGTCACGTACCGCAATATTGACATTTTGTGACAACCGGAAACACGTTTTTAGCGACGCATGTGCTAAATTAGCATATTGATGATGTTTATTTTATTCTCATCGGATGGAATAATTCACGAACCGTTCGTGTATAATTATAATTTTCCGTTGCTCTATCGATCGGAACTCTTCGCCAATTTTCGTACCGGTCAATGTGGATTCCCCGAGTGACGGAATCCGACGAGGCAGTTTCGATTGGTTGCTCTATACAAAATAAATAATTCGGCAAAATTCGATCAAAAACAAGGTCGTGACATGTTGTGACCTTCCACAGAGGGATACAATTAATTGATCAATACCTCGTAGCGTTTATACCGGTGTCACAGTAATTTTCTCAACATCAATGAAAAAGCCGAAAATCGTGTTTCCTGTTCGACTTTTATACTTTTGATTGACAAATAGTTTTGCGCTTTCAAAAATTTTGGTTGTCGATCGGACAACCAAAGTGGGAACACGTGGTTGTCCTGTTTGTAAATTAGTTGTCCCGGACAGCCGCTAATTTCGCAGACTGATATATTAGTTTACATGGCTATATATTAGTCTACATGGCTATATGTTAGTTTACATGGCTATATATTAGTCTGCATGGCTGATATTAGTTTACATGTCTATATATTAGTCTACATGGTTATATTAGTCTACATGGCTACAGGGTTTCCCCCAGACCTATATCGGATGTCGCATGCGACATGCTTTAATGCCCGGCGGCGAAATTCCGACATCTTTGATCTCCGCGACATCCCTTAAATCCCAAAGCCACTTGAAACAATATTGCAGTCCTGCGAGTGCCTGAATCTGATTGACAGGTTTATTGTCGCTCCCACTAAATAAGCTATCAGCCAATCATATTCGCGATAGCTGACTGCTGATTACCACCTGTGACCTGACCCGTGACCTGTGTATACACTTATTAGTGTTGAGTAATTAGGACACGGTGCTTTATTGACGAGGGACATGTGTTGAGTTGAGTAGAACAATTGCCGAAAATGAATGTTTACGATCGAGAAACAAACATGATTGTTTCATTCTGCAAGAATTTGTATGTAAGGGCTGTTCCATTAAAACATATAAGGGGGTAGCGGACGGCAATTTATAGAAAATACTAGTCCCAAAAATCGCACCTAACTCCGGAATATCGCATCTACAGGTGGGTGGGTAAATCTCACACAAAAACAATTGAGTTGTGTGGAATGGGGGGGTATCTGAAATAAATCAAGATGGGGTCTCAAACATTTTTAATCAAGATTGGGTGCTTTTCAAGTTAACAAAACACATTTTTTCTCTCGAATACTCGTTGATAAGCAAGCAGACTTGCTTCTAAAAATAGAATGAATTCAAGAACGACAACTCCTCCAAAATTTCGTACTTCGTCCTCAATTAGATTCGTACTATTGTACATCTTACTCAATTTGATTCATACTATCGGTTATTTTTCAGAGGGGAAGTTATTAGCCAGCCATCCGTGCAGCCGTCGTTGCACGGCCGTTTTTCAAAAATCGTGCCCAATATTTTTTGGAGTGGGTGGGGTAACAATATCTTCTTTTTTTTTAAACTCTTACTTTCTCAATTTTGTTATGTTTTTTAAAGTACGAAAATATAACAACAAACTTTAAAGTGACACTGTCTGTAAATATTAAAGCAGATTATTGAGCATAACCAAATAACAGCGAAATGAACAGTGAAAACATGAGGATAGACCCAAATAATTCTGACATTTATGACCAGCTGTTTGTGGCAAGCACAAAGTGTTTGAAAAAATAAACAAAATTAATAGTGAATTTGATTATTTATTTAGAAGTTTTGCTGTGAATCAGTTCTGCTTTTGTTGTATTAAAGTAACACTAAATGTCAATTAAAATGGCTCTCTGTTGATATACACCACCCCTAATATAAAAAAAAATCGAACCTTTTGGGAGGGCGGTACACCCCCTCCCAAACCCTCCCCCACGCGCTCCATGTACTTTCACAAAATAACATGCCTTCCCAAATTTCTGGGGGAAACCCTGTGGCTATATACATGATATATATATGTTTACATGGCTATAAATTAGTTACATGATTATATATTTGTTTTTATTAGTTTACATGGCTATAAATTAGTTTACATGATTATATATTCGTTTACATGGGTATGACTATATTATAGATAGGCTATATATTTGTCTACATGGCTATATATTAATTTACATGGCAATAAATTAGTTTACATGGCTGTATATTAATTACATGGCTATAAATTAGTTCACATGGTAATATATTCATCTGCATTTTATATGGCTATAAATTAGTTTACATGGCTAAAATTAGATTACATGGCAATAGATTAGTTTGCATAACTACTAGTTTACATGGGTAAATTATATGACTAGATTATATTTTAGATTGATCGTAGGGGTATATATTAGTTTATATGCCTATAGGACTGTTTTAGTTTAATTGGTTATATCACTATGTTCTAGATGGATCACATGGTTATATATTAGTTTATGTCATGGCTATATATTAGTTTACATGGCTGTATCCCTTTATTTTAGATTGATCACATGGCTATATATTAGTTTACATGGCTGTATTACTGTATTTTAGATGGATCACATGGCTATATATTAGTTTACATGGCTGTATTACTGTATTTTAGATTGATCACATGGCTATATATTAGTTTACATGGCTGTATTACTGTATTTTAGATTGATCACATGGCTATATATTAGTTTACATGGCTGTATTACTGTATTTTAGATTGATCACTTTTAGATTGATCACATGGCTATATATTAGTTTACATGGCTGTATTACTGTATTTTAGATTGATCACATGGCTGTATATTAGTTTACGTGGCTATATTACTGTATTTTAGATTGATCACATGGCTATATATTAGTTAACATGGCTGTATTACTGTATTTTAGATTGATCACATGGCTATGTATTAGTTTACGTGGCTATATTACTGTATTTTAGATTGATCACATGACTATATATTAGTTTACATGGCTGTATTACTGTATTTTAGTTTGATCACATGGCTATATATTAGTTTATGTGGCTATATTACTGTATTTTAGATTGATCACATGACTATATATTTGTTGACATGGCTGTATTACTGTATTTTAGATTGATCAAATGGCTATATATTAGTTTACGTGTCTATATTACTGTATTTTAGTCTGATCACATGGCTATATATTAGTTTACATGGCTGTATTACTGTATTTTAGATTGATCACATGGCAAGAGCTCGTCGATCCAAGGAAGTCCCTCTGCTGGAGAAACAATATGAGGATGAGAGTGTCCAGAGCAGGGAATTCTGGGAACAGCAGGAAATAACTCGAGTAAGATGGTATTCTGGTTTATCGTCAGGGTTTGACACTACCTTTTTTCTCAACTTTCAAAATCAAGTAGTGAGCAAAGCGCTGGGATTGTAGACTTAGATTCAGTTATGTCTGTTAAAGGCATACGAGGGGCATTCATTATAATATGCAACAATAGCTGTCAATTGAAAACAACTCTGTATCCTCGTACTTTTTGCTTTATATTACAGTCCAATGATTACCTTTTAAATGATATCAGACTTGTTATAATCCATGCAATAGTTTTGATTTGATCCTCATTTTGAGTAGACATATTCATATACACTGTGTATAATTATGGTTAGTGATTTCAGCTCCCAAATACGGGGTTATATAAAAACACGTTTTATACTTGGATTAAGTGCCCGGCACATATTCAATGAACTTGGTGATGCTTATGGAACTAATAAAGTGTCGTATGCCATAATTGCACGTTGGACTAAAAAAAATTAAAGTGGAATTAATTCAGTCGAAGATAAGTCATGTCCTGGAAGACCATTTAGTGTGGTGACACCCAAAAATAGGCAAAAAGTGAAAAAGTGAAGGAGTTATTAGCAAAAGATGCTAGATTAACTGCTGGTCAGTTAGCTAAGTGCCTAGGCATATCGACAGGATCTGTCTTTAAAATATTGAAGAAAGTTTTGAAGTTTAGAAGAATTTCTGCTATATGGATCCCCCACCTCTTAACGGAAGACCAGAA
The DNA here is from genome assembly GCA_037043455.1 of Cyrtodaria siliqua. NCBI lineage: Eukaryota > Metazoa > Mollusca > Bivalvia > Adapedonta > Hiatellidae > Cyrtodaria > Cyrtodaria siliqua. The sequence continues at coordinate 103,480 of JAWPHD010006418.1, forward strand.
GAAGCAGCATGTTTTGCTAGCCTGTAAATTGTCGAAACAATACCCTAAATTTGACCAACGAGTGTTTTCAAACTTAGTGACAGGCGACGAAACTTGGGTGCATTATTATGAACCTACCAGGAAAACAAGTAATAAAATATGGGCAACGAAAAATACCAGAAGATCATCTGTAGCAAGACGGACCATTAGTGTGATGAAAGTGATGTATGCTATTTTCTTTAATAGGCGCAGGGAAACGGCGCAAGTGGCGATTCCCCGGGGTAGAACAGTAACAGGAACTATGTATAGGGACCTTGTATTGAAACAACTAGAACAGAGGTTAAGAAAACATCGCCCAGCCCTTGGCTTATCACGCATGTCACTGTTGCACGATAATGCTCCTGCTCATAAGTCTGCGACGGTTAACAAGTTTTTAAAAGAAAAGGGCGTGACTGTACTTTGTCACACTCCGTATTCTCCAGACCTGGCCCCTTGTGACTTTTTTTGTTTCCCCGCATGAAGAAACAGAGTGTCGAAGATTTCGCTCCAGGAATGCGATTGGTTCTGCAATATTCCAGTATCTGGAAGGTGTCCCTAAAAAGGACTATGCCAGCGCTTTCTAAAATTGGATTAAAAGGTTGAAATTGTGCTTACGTGTAAAGGGAGAGTATTTTGAAAGAATGTAATAAAAATTGTGTGCATATGATTGTTATTTTGTGTTTTGTAGTGATAGTTGCATTATATAATGATCGCCCCTTGTACATCGCAACATTTTTGCTTTTGCCACAAAAACATCGCGTTTTCCAAGTGAAAACTTTCCTTTGGATAGGAGATTTAACAAACTTCAGTGAAAAATTATAATAAAGTTAATTATTTATGTTTTATTACTAAGTTGACGATTATATGTATTTGTTTTTGTCAAAAGTAGGTAGTCCACGGGACTACTCAGCTTGGAGGTCTAGGTAGTCCGAGGCAAATTCTGGTGGTCTCGGACTACCGTTAGTGTCGAACTCTGATCGTGGCCGATATTGTGTTGTTGACACACTTAACCATATTATGTTAATTCCCACAATATGTTCTCTTCAACAGTCAGTTTATTTATGTCTACTTTCCGTTATAACTTATCTATACAGCATTACTACCAAAATATACTGTGAACTTGATTTTGTCTGAATATTGATACGAGTAAATACACAAGTAGATTGCAACAGAAGCTCTAACGTAAGCTGATGCAAGTGTTGGGTCTGTCTGAAATATGGAAACTGTTTACAAGACCTAAAACAGTTCACTATTTGTCATCACAGATTCAGCTCCTAAAGGAAGAGCACGAATCGGAGATAGGTACGCGTGACAGAATGCGACGCATGAAGAAAGACAGCAGTGAGTTCCTGACACAGCTTAAGGAGAGACGGAAGAAACAGTACAAGGTAAGGCGTGGTTTCAGTGGTAAATATAATACCATAGTTACAATAGTAAATAAAATGCCATCGTTCATTGTTACATTGGTAAATAAAATACCATAGTTACAATAGTAAATAAAATGCCATCGTTTCAATGGTAAATAAAATACCATCGTTTCAATGGTAAATAATATACCATCGTTTCAATGGTAAATAAAATACCATCGTTTCATTGGTAAATAAAATACCATAGTTACAATAGTAAATAAAATGACATCGTTCATCGTTTCATTGGTAAATAAAATACCATAATTACAATAGTAAATAAAATACCATCGTTTCAATGGTAAATAAAATACCATCGTTTCAATGGTAAATAAAATACCATCGTTTCAATAGTTAATAAAATACCATAGTTACAATAGTAAATAAAATACCATCATTTCAATGGTAAATAATATACCATCGTTTCAATGGTTAATAAAATACCATCCTTTCAATGGTAAATAAAATACCATCGTTTCAATGGAAAGATCAAGTACAACAATCATACAGATGCATATAAGCAAGTATTTTCACATTAAGTTGTATAACTTTCACATTTATTTCTACATCAGGCAGATACAGGTGTCGAAGCATAATATCTCGAGTAACTGAATCGCAAAGAGGGCGATGATGTTGCAGCAATGGAGTAAGTGCAGAATTAGTGAAACCGATTATGTAGCGAGAGTCCCAAAAACTGGAGCTCTCTCACGGGATGCCTTTAAAGGTCCTTGAACGCTTCGACTGTAAAACTACTATTCCATTATTGTGTCTCTTTCTAGATTAGAAAGCACTGCCACAAATTCACTTTTATTATCTTTATCATTTCTAGGAAAAACTTGCAGCTTTCGAAAAGAAACTTATAGAAGAAAGGAAAGCACGTCTAGCTGAAAGAAAGGAACAGAGAAAGATAGAAAGAAGAAATAAATGGCACGCGGAGAGAGAGGAGGCTAAACAGACAGCACGAGATGAAGCACTGAAGAAAGGTTTGTAGTGGCTTCTGTTTACCAAGAAAATCTAATAGGACACACTTATTCTGCTGTAAAAGAGGAAAAATTAACTATTTTGAGGGAAATATTTAGATCCGATCATTTCCATACAAAAAACAAATAAAAACACTTACAACCGGTATACATTTCAATGATCTTATTCAGTGCAGATGATGCTTTATATAACATGGTTTTATCTTTGTCAGTTGATGACATTTATATTTAATGTCGTGAATATATTTAGAAAACTTGATTCAACACTTGTTGTAATACACCGATTTAAAGTCTGACTGTTTTTCCTGAGTTTATGTCCATTAGATTGACCATAACATTCCCAAGCTCATATCTTGTTGGTTGTCCCTCGCCCCACCCTTTTATGGAGAACAAGGCTTTCAATTTTAGAATTATAAATGCATCCACCTACTTTTAAACTTCCCCTGTTACTCAAAACAAGGGGTAAGCCATGTGGACTCATGCATCCAGTTGTTAAATGGACCAGAAAGCCTGATTTAAATCTGTCATCATTCTTTCTCAGAGCGTGAGGAGAAGGAGCGTTTGGAGTTGGAGAAGCGTGAGGCGGAGGAGCGAGAATACCAGGAGAAGCTTGACCGTCTGGAAGAGATTGCTGCCAAACAGAAACAGCGCGAGCTGGAGATCGAGGAACGTCTTGAAGCAAAGAAGAGAGATGATGCAAAACGTGATATGGATAGACCTAGGTAGGTACAGTCTGGTCGGCTACCGTACATACATGTATGCTGGAATGTGAGGGGATGTTAGATCTGCATCTGTTCGGTAGGTAGGTCGGGTTGGTGGGTGGGTGTTGAACTCCGGCATGTTTCTGTTAAGTTGGGCAAGTGTAAATTTAGGTTTGTTTCTGTTAAGGAGGATAGGGGAAAAATAAGTTTGTTTCTGTCAGATGGAATTATGAAAAAGATATTTTATATATGTATGAGTTTGAAGTTGAAGATTATAGTATGGATAGATAGAGGTTAGTTTAAGTTTACTTGTGATTTAAAAGAAAAACATGCAAAGCTGGCATGTTAGGTCATGGTAGCCTACAAATATATCTGTGGCCTTTTCCAGAACTGACCGAGGTGCGCCACCATCGCGGGAACGTGATGAGGGTTGGAGACGGGGCGGCGCTGGGCCACCACCACCAGACACAAGAGACTCGGCCAGGCCAGCAGGGGACAAACCAACGTGGAGACCGGCTGGAGGTGGATGGAGAGAAAGAGAAAAGGAAAAAAGCGATAGCTGGAAAAAAGATCCTGAACAGAGGTAGGCATTAGGAGGCTTTTCTAGAACTGACCGAGGTGTTCCACCATTGCGGAAAAGTGATGAGGGATGGGGACGGGGCGGCTTTTCTTTTTAGCTCGACTGATGAAAGATCAGCAGAGCTTGCGCCGTGGTGCGTCGTGCGTCGTCCATCCATCGTGTGAACTTTTTTTTGTGGCGACTACTCTTAAACCACTTAGACGGATTTTCATAAAACAGGAATGTTGCTCTGATGTCTAGTTGATCCTAGCAAAAATTCGGGTCGGCCGAAAATTCAAGATAGCCTCCACGGCTAAAAAATACGATTTTGTAGCGACTACTTCTCAAAAACCTCAATTGATATTGATTTGGAACCTTTACCAAAATGACTGGCGCGACATGTAGTTGATTCTAACCAAAGTTTATTTTGATTGGATGTCAAACGTGGCCACGAGCGGCCATCTTTGTTTACATGGAGTTATATAGAAAAAACTTGTTGCGACTACTACTCTGAAACTGAAGATGGATTTTCATGGAACTTCGCAGGAATGTTGCTCTTGATGTCTAGTTGATCCTAGCAAAAATTCTGACGTTTTTTAACTCATATATGGCATAACATGCTAAAAATAATGTAAAATGCCATTCAAACAGAGATAATTTGCAGCTTTTAGTATTGATTTGTCAAAATGTTACAACTGTTATCTGTTTGTCATATGGTTAATAACTGGATTACACCTTTTAGGGTAGTGCCCTATGGATCAATTTTAATGTTTTACATCAAATTAACTAGAATATGCCTCGAAGTTTACACATTTACAGATATTTGTTCCTGTTGTGAAAAAGAGGCAGACACCAACATTTGTCTACGGCTTTATTGCTGGTTTGGTCATGTGACCATACTGCTATAGTTGTAGGCATACACTTATAATACTAATTATAACACCTTATGAAGATTACAGGATATAAGTTTGATTCCAAACAGGATGATGTGTCCAAAAAGGAGAGTCCGTCAGGTTTAGTGAAATTGGTTTTGCCTGATGTTGAAATTTCTAGAGATAGCCTCGGGTTTGTGCATTTACACACATTTGTATCTGTGTTGTGAAAAAGAGGCAGACAGCAATGTTTGTCTAGGCAGACAGCAATGTTTGTCTGTATGACTTTATCGCTGGTTTGGTCTTGTGACCATACTGCTATGGTTATAGGCGTACACTTGAAATAAATGGGTCCATGATTACAGGATGTAAGTTTGCTTCCAAACAGGATAATGTGTCTAAAAAGGAGGGTCCGTCAGGTTTAGTGAAATTGTTTTTGCCTGGTGATGAAATTTCTTAAGTTGCCTCGGGTTTGCGCATTTACACACATTTGTATCTGTGTTGTGAAAAAGAGGCAGACAGCAATGTTTGTCTGTACGACTTATAGTCTGTGTGGTCATGTGACCATACTGCTTCTGTTGTCAGGCCTACAGTTCAGATGTGCCCATGTGACACTCATCCCTACCTGATATGGAGCTTACAGTCTTTATTTATAAAAGGATGTTTTTGTCTAAAAGGACCCAGTCTGTACTGAGTACTGACACCTAGTCGACCATGATATGGTGCGTTACTCCATTATGTATAGTTGACTACATATCAGCCCTAGCACTACATATCAGTTGAAACCACGACGTTTGAATACTGGGATGGCGTTAGTTCTACAAGACGAGATGTCGTGCAAGTCTGACACGGTCGTTATTAATATTTCTAGTTAATCAACATGGCATGATGGTCATCATCTTTGATAGGGATAAATAAACTTGTCAGTTAACGTGTATATGCCTCGAAGTTTGCACATTTACAGATATTTGTTTTTGTTGTGAAAATGAGGCACACAGCAACATTTGTCTGTACGACTTTATCGCTGGTTTGGTCATGTGACCATACTGCTATGGTTATAGGCGTACACTTGAAATAAATGGGTCCATGATTACAGGATGTAAGTTTGCTTCCAAACAGGATAATGTGTCTAAAAGGGAGGGTCCGTCAGGTTTAGTGAAATTGTTTTTGCCTGGTGATGAAATTTCTTAAGTTGCCTCGGGTTTGCGCATTTACACTCATTTGTATCTGTGTTGTGAAAAAGAGGCAAACAGCAATGTTTGTCTGTACGACTTATAGTCTGTGTGGTCATGTGACCATACTGCTTCTGTTGTCAGGCCTACAGTTCAGATGTGCCCATGTGACACTCATCCCTACCTGATATTGAGCTTACAGTCTTGATTCATAAAAGGACATTTTTGTCTAAAATGATGTTTTTGTCAAGTTAACAGGGCATGATGGTCATCATCTTTGATAGGGATAAATAAACTTGTCAGTTAACGTGTATATGCCTCGAAGTTTGCACATTTACAGATATTTGTTTTTGTTGTGGAAATGAGGCACACAGCAACGTTTGTCTGTACGATTTTATTGCTGGTTTGGTCTTGTGACCATACTGCTATGGTTGTAGGCATACACTTAAAATATTGTCGATAATGATAATAACGTGTTGTGGAGATGACAGAAAAGTTTGATCTCAGACGGGACAAATTTGTCTGAAAATTTGGGTAGGTCAGGTTACTGAAATATTTTAATGTCTGGTGTTGAAATTTATAAAGTTGCCTCGGGTTTGCGCATTTACACACATTTGTATCTGTGTTGTGAAAAAGAGGCACACAGCAATGTTTGTCTGTACGACTTAAAGTCGGTGAAGTCATGTGACCATACTGCTTCTGTTGTCAGGCCTACACTTCAGATGTGCCCATGTGACACATCCCTACCTGATATGGAGCTTACAGTCTTTATTCATAAAAGGACTTTTTTGCAACAGAGCATGGTAATTATCATCTTTCAATGGGATAAATAAACTTGTCCATTAAGGTGTATATGCCTCGAAGTTTGCACATTTACAGATATTTGTTTTTGTTGTGAAAATTTTTGTTGTGAAAATGAGGCACACAGCAACATTTGTCTGTACGACTTTATCGCTGGTTTGGTCATGTGACCATACTGCTATGGTTATAGGCGTACACTTGAAATAAATGGGTCCATGATTACAGGATATAAGTTTGCTTCCAAACAGGATAATATGTCTAAAAGGGAGGGTCCGTCAGGTTTAGTGAAATTGTTTTTGCCTGGTGTTGAAATTTTTTAAGTTGCCTCGGGTTTGCGCATTTACACACATTTGTATCTGTGTTGTGAAAAAGAGGCAGACAGCAATGTTTGTCTGTACGACTTAGAGTCTGTGTGGTCATGTGACCATACTGCTTCTGTTGTCAGGCCTACAGTTCAGATGTGCCCATGTGACATTCATCCCTACCTGATATGGAGCTTACAGTCTTTATTCATAAAAGGACGTTTTTGTCTAAAATGACGTTTTTGTCAAGTTAACATGGCATGATGGTGATCATCTTTGATAGGGATAAATAAACTAGTCAGTTAACGTGTATATGCCTCGAAGTTTGCACATTTACAGATATTTGTTTTTGTTGTGAAATTGAGGCACACAGCAACGTTTGTCTGTACGACTTTATTGCTGGTTTGGTCTTGTGACCATACTGCTATGGTTGTAGGCAAACACTTAAAATATTGTCCATAATAATAATAATAACTTGTTATGAAGATGACAAATAAGTTCGATTTCAAACGGGACAAATGTGTCTGAAAATTTGGGTAGGTCAGGTTACTGAAATTGTTTTTGCCTGGTGTTGAAATTTCTAAAGTTGCCTCTGGTTTGCGCATTTACACACATTTGTATCTGTGTTGTGAAAAAGAGGCAGACAGCAATGTTTGTCTGTACGACTTATAGTCTGTGTGGTCATGTGACCATACTGCTTCTGTTGTCAGGCCTACAGTTCAGATGTGCCCATGTGACACTCATCCCTACCTGATATGGAGCTTACAGTCTTTATTCATAAAAGGACGTTTTTGTCTAAAAGGACCCAGTCTGTACTGAGTACTGACACCTAGTCGACCATGATATGGTGCGTTACTCCATTATGTATAGTTGACTTCATATCAGCCCTAGCACTACCCATCAGTTGAAACCACGACGTTTGAATACTGGGATGGCGTTAGTTCTACAAGACGAGATGTCGTGCAAGTCTGACACGGTCGTTATTAATATTTCTAGTTAATCAACATGGCATGATGGTCATCATCTTTCATTGGGATAAATAAACTTGTCAGTTAACGCTTATATGCCTCGAAGTTTGCACATTTACAGATATTTGTTTTTGTTGTGAAAATGAGGCACACAGCAACATTTGTCTGTACGACTTTATCGCTGGTTTGGTCATGTGACCATACTGCTATGGTTATAGGCGTACACTTGAAATAAATGGGTCCATGATTACAGGATGTAAGTTTGCTTCCAAACAGGATAATGTGTCCAAAAAGGAGGGTCCATCAGGTTTAGTGAAATTGTTTTTGCCTGGTGTTGAAATTTCTTAAGTTGCCTCGGGTTTGCGCATTTACACACATTTGTATCTGTGTTGTGAAAAAGAGGCAGACAGCAATGTTTGTCTGTATGACTTATAGTCTGTGTGGTCATGTGACCATACTGCTTCTGTTGTCAGGCCTACAGTTCAGATGTGCCCATGTGACACTCATCCCTACCTGATATGGAGCTTACAGTCTTGATTCATAAAATGACGTTTTTGTCAAGTTAACAGGGCATGATGGTCATCATCTTTGATAGGGATAAATGAACTTGTCAGTTAACGTGTATATGCCTCGAAGTTTGCACATTTACAGATATTTGTTTTTGTTGTGAAATTGAGGCACACAGCAACGTTTGTCGATTTTATTGCTGGTTTGGTCTTGTGACCATACTGCTATGGTTGTAGGCGTACACTTAAAATATTGTCCATAATAATAATAATAACTTGTTATGAAGATGACAAATAAGTTCGATTTCAAACGGGACAAATGTGTCTGAAAATTTGGGTAGGTCAGGTTACTGAAATTGTTTATGTCTGGTGTTGAAGTTTCTAAAGTTGCATCAGGTTTGCGCATTTAAACACATTTGTATCTGTGTTGTGAAAAAGAGGCAGACAGCAATGTCTGTCTATACGACATAAAAGTCATTGTGGTCATGGGACCATACTGCTTCTGTCGTCTGGCATACATTTCAGATGTGCCCATGTGACATGTATGGAGCTTACAGTCTTTGTTCCCAAAATGACACTATTTCTGTCATAATAAATCGACAGAGCATTATGGTTTATCATCTCTTTATGGGGTAAAAAAACGTGTCTATCAATTGACTAGAATATGCCTCGAAGTTTGCACATTTGCAGATATTTGTTTTTGTTGTGAAAATGAGGCACACAGCAACATTTGTCTGTACGACTTTATCGCTGGTTTGGTCATGTGACCATACTGCTATGGTTATAGGCGTACACTTGAAATAAATGGGTCCATGATTACAGGATATAAGTTTGCTTCCAAACAGGATAATGTGTCCAAAAAGGAGAGTCCGTCAGGTTTAGTGAAATTGTTTTTGCCTGGTGTTGAAATTTCTTAAGTTGCCTCGGGTTTGCGCATTTACACACATTTGTATCTGTGTTGTGAAAAAGAGGCAGACAGCAATGTTTGTCTGTACGACTTATAGTCTGTGTGGTCATGTGACCATACTGCTTCTGTTTTCAGGCCTACAGTTCAGATGTGCCCATGTGACACTCATCCCTACCTGATATGGAGCTTACAGTCTTGATTCATAAAAAGACATTTTTGTCTAAAATGACGTTTTTGTCAAGTTAACATGGCATGATGGTGATCATCTTTGATAGGGATAAATAAACTTGTCAGTTAACGTGTATATGCCTCGAAGTTTGCACATTTACAGATATTTGTTTTTGTTGTGAAATTGAGGCACACAGCAACGTTTGTCTGTACGATTTTATTGCTGGTTTGGTCTTGTGACCATACTGCTATGGTTGTAGGCATACACTTAAAATATTGTCCATAATAATAATAATAACTTGTTATGAAGATGACAAATAAGTTCGATCTCAGACGGGACAAATTTGTCTGAAAATTTGGGTAGGTCAGGTTAATGAAATATTTTAATGTCTGGTGTTGAAATTTCTAAAGTTGCCTCGGGTTTGCGCATTTACACACATTTGTATCTGTGTTGTGAAAAAGAGGCACACAGCAATGTTTGTCTGTACGACTTAAAGTCGGTGAGGTCATGTGACCATACTGCTTCTGTTGTCAGGCCTACACGTCAGATGTGCCCATGTGACACATCCCTACCTGATATTTAGCTTACAGTCTTTATTCATAAAAGGACTTTTTTGCAACAGAGCATGGTGATTATCATCTTTCAATGGGATAAATAAACTTGTCCATTAAGGTGTATATGCCTCGAAGTTTGCACATTTACAGATATTTGATTCTGTTGTGAAAAAGTTGCACACTTCAAAGTTTAGTTCCAAACAGGACAATGTGTCTTAAAATTTGGGTAGGTCAGGTAACTGGAATTATTTTTGCCTGATGTTGAAATTTCTAGAGCTTGCCTCGGGTTTGCACAATTACTCACATTTGTATCTGTGTTGTGAAAAAGAGGCAGACAGCAATGTTTGTCTGTATGACTTATAGTCGGTGTGGTCATGTGACCATACTGCTATGGTTGAAGGCATACATTTAAAGTAAATGTGTCTATAAATATAGCTTAAGGAAAAGAGTTGGATTCCAAACAGGACGTCTCTGAAAATTTAGGTAGGTCAGGTAACTGAAATTGTTTTTGCCTGGTGTTGAAATGTACTAGTATTTGCCTCGGGTTTGCGCGTTTACACACATTTGTATCTGTGTTGTGAAAAAGAGGCAGACAGCAATGTTTGCTTGTATGACTTATAGTCGGTGTGGTCATGTGACCATACTGCTTCTGTTGTCAGGCATACACTTCAGATGTGCCCATGTGACATGTATCCCCACCTGGTATCAGGGAACGAAAATTCACTCGTCCGCTCGCCATGACGATTTCTCATTGATGCAGGACGAGTAGACATTGAGATACGTTGTTTAACAATTGATCAAATTTCTTTCTTTTTTTTCTTTTTTTTTGAACCATATTATATAATAAATCAATGGCCCGTTTTTTTTTTAACCATAATCAATGGCCCGTTTATTAATATATATATATACATGTATACAAAACAAAAACAAAATGTACATAATCATAAAGTATATCAAAATGTGTCTTTACATGCTTCATTTTAAGCCACATACATAATACAAACAAAAAATTAACATACGTTTATTTTGTTATCATTTCTTTTTTCCATAATCAATGACCCGCTTATTTTATTTTCATTCGTTCATTCATTCATTCATTCATTCATTCATAAACACACACACACATTTATATACATATACATACGTTTGCATACACACACACATACATATATACATATACATTATATGTGTATATACATATAATCCATACATATATATACATAAATATACACATATACATATTTATGATTAATTCATTGATTATTATAATCACTCAATTTCATTCATTCTCAGCATATTAAATTAATAAATTGTAATTTTCCAGCTGTTGCCGATTTTCTATCCCTTTACAAAAACGAAATTTAAGGAATAGAACAGCAAGTGCTTCAGTACAATATGTTTCAATTCATTCAATTCATTCAATTCTTTTTATTCAACTGCTTTACTCGTTGAGAGACAAAGCGTTACACAATGAATTTAAACAATTGATCAAATTGACCATTCAGATATTAAGTAACATTCAGGACAAGTAACTTAGAAATTTTCCTGCTGTTTGGTATGGAGCTTCCGGTCTTGATTCCTTTAAGAACAAATAAATAACAAGGCATAATTTTTACAAATAAACTTACCAAGTTGAGTTAAAAAAAAAAGAAGAAAAAAAGAAAAGCAGACAGTTTGCATGAAAGGCAATGCAAGAGTTATGTGAACATGTCTCTCCCTTTCAAAGTATATGTTTGTAATCCCATTTGTCATAAATCGAGTGTAATAGTTATAAGCATTTTCAGCATTAAGATATGCCTCGCGTCTGCACAAATGTTTGTTTCTATTGCGAAAAAGAGGCAGCCAGCAAAGTTTGTACGACTTACCGGTGGTTTGGTTATGTGACCATACTGCAGTAGTTGTAGGCACACACCTCTATAATAATAATGTGTTCTGATGATTACAGAATAAGTGTTTCTCAAAACAGGACTATGATAATCAGAATGTTTTTCATACCTAAATAGCATATTAACCCCCTACATATATACATAATGGACTGTTCTTTCTTTGAATTAAGACCATGCCATTTATGTGACAAAGGGGTGTTTTGGGGAAAATGACAGATCAGCAGCCGGACATAGTACCGTTATAAACCGGGAGTAGCGAGAGGCTGATCCGGGTTTACAATGGACGCAACGGCTATTATAGTAGTGCTTAACGGGTTAAGGGTTAGATGCAGAATATGCTTATTAACACATAAACTGAAACAGTTGACGAAGCACTCGGAAGCGTTACAACTTAGAGAAATACGCTAACAAATAAACTGAATAAAATTAAACTGTACACACTATGCCGAATAAATAGTTGTGTACTAATTACGCTGTATCCCATGCGCCGATGCTTAGCACAACACAGGAAATGTGCAGATACAAATGGTTTATTTATAGCACGGGTAATGTTCATGTAAACAAGAGTTAAAAAGTCAGCGTGCCACTTTAACGAAGCATACGTTTCTAATCAGTTGTTTCTATTAACGGCTTGGTACATCGGGGGATTCGATAATATTATACACAAAGTCTCTTTCATCTCCGTTAAGGTTAACAATAAGCATATTCTGACTTTAATATGATTTTTTAACAAATAGCTTTCGATTATATATTTATGATATGAGGGGTAATTATTATTATATTCTACAGACTGATGCAAATAATTATTTATTTATTCAATATAACTTTACTGTTGTAAAGATTTGCACATGGACCATGTATTAATAAAATCTGAATTATCTGAGAATATTATCAAACAAACCTACACTAAGTAGGATTTCAGAAGAAAGATTGATAGAAGAAGGATAGCAGAATGAATAGAAATATATCGATCTCTTGTTATCCCCATAAATTTGTAAGGAGGCTCTGTGGGTGTACGTAATTTCGGATATTTGTGCGTGTTCTTTTGGTATTGTACAGTTTTGTTGACAGTAAACTAATTCAGTTATGTAAAAAAATAATACATATATCTGAAATTACGTACCATCCAAACTACTATGACACCGCACTTTTACGGCCGAAAAACATCCCCCGACATTCAATCGAAAATATGATCTATTGACAGCAATTTTGAACTTTTTTTCATGCATTTACGTGTTTTTAATGCCAAAAAGTATGTCTGCACCAATTTCTTCTATTTTAACTTGAAGATTGAAAATGTTTCAACAAATTCTTGATTAATTCTAATCCGATTTGAAGATGCTTCGCAAGTCAATAACTGTCATTGAAATGACAACTTTCTCAAGACACAAAGGTGCATGTATGTAACGTGGCTATATGCTAAAATTACACTGCACGACGGTAATTTTATTCGTTGATGGGAAAATGTGAAAGGTCGCTTCACCAAGCTGCAAGTCTAAGAGCGTGTCACCATACTAGACAAACAGTGGCTAGGGCCTAATAAAATCACACTGAGAGGAGATTATAGAACTTCAGGGACTGTATGGATGGCAATTAAGACGATGGTCAATTATCTTTTGTTTGAGTCAGTGTTTTCCTCGGATCATTTTTAGCACCTGTCGGACTCAATATTTTGGGAAAAATTAAATCTCGGGACTGATTTTTAGCTCTACTGATCAGAGATCAGCAGAGCTTATGCCGTGGTGCGGCGTCCGTCGTCCGTCTGTCTGTCCGTCTGTCCGTAAACTTTTATTTGTAGCGACTTCACAGCTGAAACTACTGGATGGATATTCATGAAACTTTACAGAAATGTTGCCCATAAAGTCTAGTTGATCCTAGCAAAAATTCATGTTGATGTGAAATCCAAGATGGCCGCCAAAGCTAAAAATAGAGTTTTAAAATACAAGTTTGTAGCGACTTCTTCTTGAAAACTATAAGTGATATTGATATGGGACTTTTTCTAAAATGATCAGCATGACATGATGTTGATCCTAGTCAAAAATCGTTTTGATTCAACGTTAAACATGGCTGCCAGCGGCCATCTTTGTTTACATAGAGTTATATAGTAAAAACTTGTAGCGACTACTTCTCTGAAACTACTTGGCGGATTGTCATGAAACTTTACAGGAATGTTGCTCTTGATGTCTAATTAATCCTAGAAAAATTTCAGGTCGGCCGGAAATTCAAGATGGCCGTCACAGCTAAAAATAGATTTTTAAAAAATAAGTTTGTAGCGACTACTTCTTGGAAACTATAAGTGATATTGATATGGGACTTTTTCTAAAATGATCAGCATAACATGATGTTGATCCTAATCAAAAATCGTTTTGATTCAACGTTAAACATGGCTGCCAGCGGCCATCTTTGTTTACATAGAGTTATATAGTAAAAACTTGTAGCGACTACTCCTCTGAAACTACTTGGCGGATTGTCATGAAACTTTACAGGAATGTTGCTCTTGATGTCTAATTGATCCTATCAAAATTTCAGGTCGGCCGGAAATTCAAGATGGCCGTCACAGCTAAAAATAGATTTTTAAAAAATAAGTTTGTAGCGACTACTTCTTGAAAACTATAAGTGAAATTGATATGGGACTTTTTCTAAAATGATCAGCATGACATGATGTAGATCCTTGTGGAAAATCGTTCTGATTCGACGTTAAACATGGCTGCCAGTGGCCATCTTTGGTTACATAGAGTTATATAGTAAAAACTTTTAGCGACTACTCCTCTGAAACTACTTGATGGATGTTCATGAAACTTCACAGGAATGTTGCTCTTGATGTCTAGTTGATCCTAGAAAAATTTCAGGTCGGCCGGAAATTCAAGATGGCCACCACAGCTAAAAATAGATTTAAAATAAATAAGTTTGTAGCGACTACTTCTTCAAAACAATAAGAGATATTGATATGGGACTTTTTCTAAAATGATCAGTATGACATGATGTTGGTCCTTGTCGAAAATCGTTTTGATTTGACCTTAAACATGGCTGCTTTGTTTACATAGAGTTATATAATGAAAACTTGTAGCGACTACTTCTTTGAAACTACCTGACGGATTTTCATGAAACTTCACAGGAATGTTGCTCTTAATGTCTTATTGATCTTAGCAAAATTTCAGGTCGGCCGGAAATTCAAGATGGCCGCCACGGTTAAAAATAGATTTTCAAAAAACAAGTCTGTAGCGACTACTTCCTGAAATCATAATCAATCAGTAGAGCTTCAAGGTCATTGACCTCTTGTTAGCTCGACTGATCGTGCGTCGTCCGTCGTCCGTCGTCCGTCTGTCCGTAAACTTTTATTTGTAGCGACTACTCTGAAACTACTGGATGGATATTCATGAAACTTTACAGAAATGTTGCCCATGAAGTCTAGTTGATACTAGCAAAAATTCATGTTCATATGAAATCCAAGATGGCCGCCAAAGCTTAAAATAGATTTTTAAAATACAAGTTTGTAGCGACTACTTCTTGAAAACTATAAGTGATATTGATATGGGACTTTTTCTAAAATGATCAGCATGACATGATGTTGGTCCTTGTCGAAAATCATTTTGATTCGATGTTAAACATGGCTGTCAGCGGCCATCTTTGTTTACATAGCGTTATCTAGTAAAAACTTGTAGCGACTACCCCTCTGTAACTACTCGACGGATTTTCATGAAACTTCACAGGAATGTTGCTCTTGATGTCTAATTGATCGTAGCAAAATTTCAGGTCGGCCGGAAATTCAAGATGGCTGCCACGGCTAAAAATAATTTTTCAAAAAAAAAGTTTGTAGCGACTACTTCTTGAAATCAAAATCAATCAGTAGAGCTTCAAGGTCATTGACCTCTTGTTTTGTAAAATTCCACTTGCCCGGGACTAACATTTTGCAAAGAGGCACTTGCCCACCGGCAAAAGTCACTTGTCCCGGGTTACCAGATTTGTACAGCCCTGTAAATGGAATGGTCTTAATTCAAAGAAAGAACAGTCCATTATATATATGTAGCGGGTTAAGGGTTAACTTAGAGGAGTTACTAACTTCAGTATTTTAAGAACCCATGAATAATCCTATAGTTTTAATTGGCACATATACATTAATATATGACCTGAACACCTGGATAAAGTTTTGATGAACAGTTTTGTAAGTGTAATTGTGCGGTTATTTGGCGGGTCAGTGCCTTTAAGAGACCACTGAAGGGAAGAGCAAAATTGATACAGATGGTCACTTACTACAGGTGTATTTTATTTAAAAGCAGTACAATTGGGAACTAAAAGGCTGATTTCCTAAAGCAGGTGGTCTTTTGATAGAGATGGTCCCTTACGAAGGTTTGACTAGAATAATGTTGGAAGCAACCTTGATACCATTTCAGTACATGTACCATGTATCTTGTTACATTGCAGGTTGGAGGATGAACGCAGAGACAGACCCCCAGTTGAGGAGAGAATGAGAGAAGAAAGGCCACCACTGAGAGACGAGAGGCCACCACTGAGGGACGAAAGGCCACCACTGAGGGACGAAAAGCCTGCGAGTAGCTGGAGAGAAAGAGAGAAGGGCAGAGAAGAAAGAGTTGTGGATAGAGTGCGGTAGGTTCATCTTTATACTACATACCACAGTAGTTGAGTTACGAATATATGGGAAGACTTACCTGGGACTCCCATATCTGCTTTATAGCTTCCAGGCGCGTAGCCAGGCATAAACCCTTACGCCCAGTTCGCCAGAAAAAATAAAATAGTCCAAAAATGCAATAAAACCCGAAGTGGGGTAGCAGATTAGGGGTAAAATATTTCCAGCAGAGTCGTTGCGCCCTTATTTTCCCGATCTTAATTTGTTATACAAAATGTAAATACATGTGCGCTTTCTTTCGCTTGAATTATACATACATTTAATCTAAGCTAAAAATCCCGAAATCTAACGTATGATCGTCAAGAGCTCCCCTGACCAAGGGGAGTTGCCCCTTGGAACTCCATAGGGGCATACAGTTCAAATTCACCCAGCTACACCCCTGGCTAGTTAAGGGGAGCATATATTACCTTAATAGCGCATCCGTGGCCGTGATAGTAAAGACGCTGCATCCTGTTGTGTTTTTTTTACTTTTGGGGGAAGGGGTCGAGGCCCTTTAGAGGGGGGAAAATTTGACGTGAATTGGAAAAAAGGAATGTTAAAATAAAGAAGAAAGATAGTTTTTTATACGTATTAAGTCAGTCTTTCATTTAATATTGATGGACATGTTATGTTATGGATGGTCAACTAAAAAACGACATTTAAAAGTAAAAAAAAAAAATTGGATGGTCAACTAAAAAACGACATTTAAAAGTAAAAAAAAATAAAATTGAGGTGATTTTTTTCTTAAAAAAGGGGGGAAAAACATGCTTTTTGAGAAGGGGAATGGGGCCTAATTTCGGCCCCAAATTACTCTTTAAAAAACACTGGCATCTGAAACGTTCTCACCTCTCACCGCTGCTGGTTCGGATCCGACTGGGAGCTCTACTTGTCAAGTGAAAAAGTGTCGATTCTTACGGCAGGTTGGAGGTACGGGACTGGTTCTACCCAAGAAAAGGGTGGTCTGCCTCTACTACAAACCTAACGTGTGATATAAACGACATAAAACACAATTCAAACAAAACAATCTGGTTTAACAATGGCTCATAAGGCTAAATAAAATTATACCTGAGTTAACTGTAACCCGACCCACACTCTGAAAACACCCCCGACTCCTTTTTAGCTCTACTGATCAGAGATCAGCAGAGCTTATGCCGTGGTGCGGTGTCCGTCGTCCGTCTGTCCGTCCGTCCGTCTATCTGTCCGTAAACTTTTTTTTGTAGCGACTTCTCCTCTGAAACTACTGAATGGATTTTCATGAAACTTTACAGAAATGTTGCCCATGAAGTCTAGTTGATCCTAGCAAAAATTCATGTTGATGTGAAATCCAAGATGGCCGCCAGATCTAAAAATAGGTTTTTAAAAAACGAGTTTGTAGGGACTTCTTCATGAAAACTATAAGTGATATTGATATGGGACTTTTTCTAAAATGATCAGCATGACATGATGTTGGTCCTTGTCGAAAATCGTTTTTGATTCGACGTTAAACATGGCTGCCAGCAGCCATCTTTGTTTACATAGAGTTATATAATGAAAACTTGTAGCGATTACTCCTCTGAAACTACTTGACGGATTTTCATGAAACTTCACAGGAATGTTGCTCTTGATGTCTAATTGATCCTAGCAAAATTTCAGGTCGGCCGGAAATTCAAGATGGCCGCCACGGCTAAAAATAAATTTTCAAAATACAAGTTTGTAGAGACTACTTCTTGAAAACTATAAGTGATATTGATATGGGACTTTTTCTAAAATGATCAGCATGACATGATGTTGGTCCTTGTCAAAAATCGTTTTGATTCAACGTTAAACATGGCTGCCAGCGGCCATCTTTGTTTACATACAGTTATATAGTAAAAACTTGTAGCGACTACACCTTTGAAACTACTTGACAGATTTTCATTAAACTTTACAGGAATGTTGCTCTTAATGTCTAATTGATCCTAGCAAAATTTCAGATCGGCCAGAAATTCAAGATGGCCGCCACAGCTAAAAATAGATTTTTAAAAAAACTACGTCTTGAAAACTATAAGTGATATTGATATGGGACTTTTTGGAAAATGATCAGCATGACATGATGGTTATCAGAGTCAAACATTATTTTGATTTGACGTTAAACATGGCTGCCAGTGGCCAGTGGCCATCTTTGTTTACATAGAGTTATATGATGAAAACTTGTAGCGACTACTCCTCTGAAACTACTTGACGGATTTTCATGAAACTTCACAGGAATGTTGCTCTTGATCTCTTATTGATCCTAGCAAAATTTCAGGTCGCCCGGAAATTCAAGATGGCTGCCATGGCTAAAAATAGATTTTCAAAATACAAGTTTGTAGCGACTACTACTTGAAAACTATAAGTGATATTGATATTGGACTTTTTGTAAAATGATCAGCATGACATGATGTTGGTCCTTGTCAAAAATTGTTTTGATTCAACGTTAAACATGGCTGCCAGCGGCCATCTTTGTTTACATACAGTTATATAGTAAAAACTTGTAGCGACTAATCCTTTGAAACTACTTGGCAGATTTTCATGAAACTTTACAGGAATGTTGCTCTTAATGTTTAATTGATCCTAGCAAAATTTCAGATCGGCCAGAAATTCAAGATGGCTGCCACAGCTAAAATTAGATTTTTTAAAAAAGAAGTTTGTAGCGACTACGTCTTGAAAACTATAAGTGATATAGTGGACTTTTTGTAAAATGATCAGCATGACATGATGGTTATCAGAGTGAAACATTATTTTGATTTGACGTTAAACATGGCTGTCAGCGGCCATCTTTGTTTACATAGAGTTATATAATGAAAACTTGTAGCGACTATTCCTGTGAAACTACTTGACGGATTTTCAGGAAACTGCACAGGAATGTTGCTCTTGATGTCTAATTGATCCTAGCAAAATTTCAGGTCGGCCGGAAATTCAAGATGGCCGCCACGGCTAAAAATAATTTTTCAAAAAACAAGTTTGTAGCGACTACTTCCTGAAATCAAAATCAATCAGTAGAGCTTCAAGGTCATTGACCTCTTGTTTTAATTGAATTTTTTCTTTTTTTTGAAAAAATAATTATGTTCACTCGATCACGGCTGACTCATGTGCTCATTGTCCTGCTGTTGGAACTGACCCTCTTCCGGACTTGCAAATAATAAATTAAACTGTTTTACCCCTTTGCAATAATTGCAAGTGATTGGGAAAAGAGCCAGTTGTTGCCCTGCCTTTTGGGAAACAATAAAACATACACAATTTCATATTGTTATCTATTGTAGTTTTTAAAATACTACATTTTCCCATTCATCAAAGCTCATCGCCACCTTAAATGTAACTTCGCCAAAAAATAAAATAAAATGCCTGCCTAACCTATTTTTTTCAGCAATGTTACAGTAAACACAGGTATAATTTTATTTGGCCTAAAGTGAATTATTTTAACAGCTCATCAACGTATATATAATCTTGGGTTATGTCAGGCCACTCCAGAGAGGGGAATGATACATAGGAATCCCAGGTCCGTGTCCTACTCTTGTTATCGAAAAGATACCGGTGTTACTACAATACTACTGAGGAGTCGTGCCTCGTGATGATCACACTGCTTGTTTTCTGTATCAAAATCGATTAATTACAAAAACAAATACAAATTGATCACTGCAGTCGGGGGTTTTTAACGGATATATTCTTGAGTTTGTTTTAAAAAAGGTAAACTGCTTCACCTTTTAGTGATGAAAGACCCCCACCCCCAAGAGAAGAACGTGGCGATAGAGAAGAACGTGGAGGCGGTGGTGGTGGTGGCTGGCGTGACCGTGCCCCTGCACGAGGAGAAGAAGACAAACCTCCCGCACGTGACTCGTGGCGAGAACGGGAGGGGGCACGAGACAGACGTTTTGATAACAGGGACATTCGTCTAGATAAAGAGGAGTATAGTCGCCTTAAGGATGAGCGAGACAGTAACAGGGTTTCTGAGAGAAGTGCCCCACCACCACGGGAGGAAGGGGGTAGTGCCTGGAGGCGAGGAGGGGATCGGGATGAGGGACAGAGAAGAGGAGGGGACAGAGATGACGGACAGAGACGAGATGATGGGCCCAGACGTGAAGGTGGAGGTCGTGGCGACACTTGGAGGGAAAGAGAAGGGGGCAGTAAAGAAGGTAATTTAATTTCTTGTTTATATATTTTCTGAATGGTATAGATTAATAATTAGTTATAAGAAAAATGAAAAGATTTATATGTACTGCCACAAATGTTCTATTTCCTTTCTTCTGTTTAAATAAGGTGTGTTTTATTAGACATTTTGGCTAGAGTTTGTTCCTTTTAAAAAATAAATTGCGTATAGAATGTCTTGAAACCTTAATTCAGTCATGGATGACACTGGGACTCTGAATTCGCGGGTTCCAGCCTCCTGGGCACCACTGGGTTACTTCAGTGTGTCCCTGGGGGCACCTCTGGGTTACTTCAGTGTGTCCCTGGGGGCACCACTGGGTTACTTCAGTGTGTCCCTGGGGGCACCACTGGGTTACTTCAGTGTGTCCCTGGCTAGACACTTGCCCATAGACTCGTCCATTAGATGGAGACATAAACCAGGCTGTCCCATTTAATTTGTCTATTCCCCGAGCATGTTAAAGAACCTATATCTATATGATCATAAGAATTCAATAGAGCATGGTTCCCAGATTCCTATGTATCCATCCCCTCTCTGGGGTGGCTCAAAATAACCTAACAATTAACTGTTAACAATTTAAACAACTATTCACAGGTGGTGGAGGTGGTGCCTGGAGAGATAAAGAACGTGAATCTGGCGGTGGTTCTGCTTGGAAGCGTGGGGGTGACGATCGAGGACCGAGTGATATTCGCAGTCCCAGGGAGGAAAGAGGACCACGAGAGGAGCGCGGTCCCAGGGAGGATAGAGGACACCCGCCATCATCAGATGCTTGGAAAAGAGGTACATTGTTTGACCGTTTTTGAAACTGACATTTTAACCGTCGTTAGTGTTTTCACCGAAGTGTGTTCCGCAGATGTTCATCTCCGTTTTCGTTTTTGAAACTGACAAAAAACGATAAAATTTTAATCGTCATTAGAGATCAGCAGAGATTATACCGTGATCCGCCGTCCATCTGTCCGTAAACTTTTATTTGTAGCCACTACTCCTCTGAAACTACTGGATGGATATTCATGAAACTTTACAGAAATGTTGCCCATGAAGTCTAGTTGATCCTAGCAAAAATTCATCTTGATGTGAAATCCAAGATGGCCGCCAAAGCTAAAAAATAGATTTTAAAATAGCAACTACTTCTTGAAAACTATAAGTGATATTGATATGGGACATTTTCTAAAAAGATCAGCATGACATGATGTTGATCCTGTCGAACATAATTTTGAAATGACGTTAAACATGGCTGCCAGTGGCCATTTTTGTTTACATAGAGTTATATAGTAAAAACTTTTAGCGACTACTCATCTAAAACTACTGATGTTCATGAAACTTCACAGGAATGTTGCTCTTGATGTCTAGTTGATCCTAGAAAAATTTCAGGCTGGCCGGAAATTCAAGATGGCCGCCACGTCTAAAAATAGACTTAAAATAAATTTGTAGCGACTACTTCTTGAAAACTGTAAGTGATATTGAAATGGGATGTTTTCTAAAATGATCAGCATGACATGATGTTGATCTTTGTCGAAATTTATTTCGATGCGACTTTAAACATGGCCGCTAGCGGCCATCTTTGTTTACATAGATTTATATCGTAAAAACTTGTAGCGACTACTCCTCTGAAACTTGACAAATTTTTATGAAACTTCACAGGAATGTTGCTCTTGATGTCTGTTTAGATCCCAGAATGTTTTTAGGTCGGCCGGAAATTCAAGATGGCCGCCATGGCTAAAAACAGATTTTTTAAAAAGTTTGTAGCGACTACTTCTTGAAAACTGTAAGTGATATTGATATGGGACTTTTTCTAAAATGATCAGCATGACATGATGTTGATCCTTGTCGAAAATTATTTTAATTCAACATTAAACATGGGCACCGGTGGCCATCTTTGTTTACATAGAGTTTGTATAGTAAAAATTGTAGCGACTACTCCTCTGAAACTACTCGGCGCATTTTCATGAAACTTCACAGGAATGTTGCTCTTGATGTCTAGTTGATCCTAGCAAAATTTCAGGTCGGCCGGAAATTCAAGATGGCCACCCCGGCTAAACATAGATTTTTAAAAAACAAGTTTGTAGTACTTCTTCTTGAAAACTATAAGTGATATTGATATGGGACTTTTTCTGAAATGATCAGTATGACAAGATGTTGATCCTTGTCGAAAATTATTTTGATTCGACATTAAACATGGCTGCCAGTGGCCCTTTGTTTACCTAGAGTTATATAATAAAAACTTCAACTTGTAGCGACTACTCCTCCGAAACTACTTGACAGATTTTTATGAAACATCACAGGAATGCTGATCTAGCTATCAAAATCCATAAGTAGAGCTTCAGGGTCATTGACCTCTTGTTTCGTACCACTAGAGCATTAATATCGAACTACTACTCTCAGGCCGTAAGTTAGGCAATTTTTAGACCTGCTCTGTACCATCTGAATGAATGAAGAGCTACTAATTTTAATCTTAACCCTAACCCACAACAGGGTGCATCACAAAATGTCATGGCAACTTGGGTCTCGTGTCGGGTTACTTTGGTAAGGAGAATCTACCAGCCTTCTAAGAACTATTTTCAATAATTTCAGAAGGCCCGCCACGGGAGGAGAAGCCAAAAGAGAGAGCGCCTGGTGGAGGAGGTGAGTACTAGTCTAGGCCACTCAAAAGTAGTTAATGTGTATGCCTTTGACATGTCATTTTATGGGTGCAATAGACTTTGTTATATTGCATACCATAAGTAAAGTAACTGTTCATGTGCCAATTTTACCTGGAACTTGGAATATAATACCTCAAACTCCTTCATCAAGTCACCGTTTGATATAATCTACCCAAAACAAAATATCTCTGATATGTGACTCTCATAACCATAACATTTCCTCATCTGAAGTGTCAAAGTTGTATGCTGTGTCTATATATCATTCCTCAGACATAACACATGATGAATAAAGTTATTACATACTTTTTTTAAGGTCATAATACCCCAGCTGTCACAAAGTGAAGTTGGGCTACATAGGAATGGCGCTGTCCGTAACATCGCTTAACACATTTTTTGTCCCATCACGTAACACATTTTTATTACTTGAATGCATTCCTCACAAACTTCATATACACATAAAAACTTATAAAAAAACAAACAATGTGTGTGTTCGTCACCTGCAGTGATAGTTCTAATTAGTACAGGCTTAATTGTTTAGAACTTGAATACATAGTCAAATACAAGTCGCATAATTACGCAGGCTTCATATTACCTGACTCTAACTTACTTGTGTTATATTGCAGAGGATGAGGGATGGGTTACTGTCACACGGTAGGGAAAGGAGCAATCACACATCTGGATAGTGGACATTTATAAAGGAGGAGTCTTCAATTTAATATTCAATTATTTAAATCAAAACTTGAAAGAATTGATATTTATTTGTATTCGGTGTAACATTTCTATGGAGACTAGTGCGTGTTTTCAGACTTGACCAATAAAAAAAAAAATATAGCCATCAGAGTGTTTATTATAAAGTTATAGTTAACGCGAATATGTGCTGCAGTTGTGGTTTGTGTATTTAGGTGAGGCTGTGGTGATGCTATCTACTATAGTGCTATACAGAAAAATAATCATAACATCTGGAACCAAACTGTTGGTTAAATGTAAAAATATATTATGGAATTGATTAAAGATTGTCGGACAGAGTTCATCATGATGGAATCTTCAGTGTTCAAGGAATATACTTTGTATAAAACAACTGACTTCATTTTGGAAGTTGATATCCATTTCTTAGTGTTTTTGGGGTTAGGAGGAGATAATTGTATGGTGGTTATCATGGGAATACTTTGAATTTAGATTCATATTGTAAAATCATGCTTGCAAAGTATTAAACTAATTCTTTAGCATAAATTGTTCTGTTTACATAGTGATTGAGCATTAGTAATATATTGCATAGACCAGTTGTACCTAATGAATAATATAAAGAGGATATTTGTTGGTTTGGAGTGACTATAGGATTTATTTTCATCGAGAAGTGAGAAAATTCGTGAAAATACAAGTTTTCTCACTTCGAGATGAAAATAAATCCTATATTCACGACAAACCAACAAATATTCTATTTATTATACACTTTTTATCATGCAACACTACCAAACTGTTTCAAACAGAAAATACGTTTCGTTCTGACTTGCCCTTTAACGTATTCGCAGATAAATATAGTAATGACATTGCGCGAGGCGATTTACATATATGTAGTGCGCATAGAATATAGCTCTTAACTTTGACACAAATTATGACTGTTTTAAGCAAATGTAGAAAAAAGTAGTTCCATTTTTTCCGGCAGTGAGAATATGTTCCTGTCTTCTCACTGTGAAAATATAAACAATAAGAATATAAGGTTTATTCTAAACCATACAATCCACTATTTCACTGGGAAGTGTATAATAAATGATGGTCATCAAACTCTAACACCGAAGCAGTGATATAGAATATGACATAAGATAAAGGGACTGAAGATGTTTTGATGTCTTCACGACCATGTCTTATTGAGACAAATAATTTGCAAATCGAAGGGTCATTAGGAAAAGTATCTTCTTCTTTATAAGTCCCCTATCGGTTTGGTGCATGTCTGTCACTCCGTCCGACTGGTGTGTAACTGTCGTATGCTTTGAGGGAATTTAAAGTAACTTTATACAAATATTCAATATACCCAGTCAATGTCGCGTGTATCACCGAGGTATGTAAGGTCAAGATCACAAAGTTTGTAAAGTCACACTTCAGACAAAATGTCGCGTGTATCACCCAGGTACGTAAGGTCAAGATCACAAAGTTTGTAAAGTCACACTTCAGACTAAATGTCGCGTGTATCACCCAGGTATGTAAGGTCAAGATCACAAAGTTTGTAAAGTCACACTTCAGACTAAATGTCACGTGTATCACCCAGGTATGTAAGGTCAAGATCACAAAGTGTGTAAAGTCACACTTCATACTAAATGTCACGTGTATCACCCAGGTACGTAAGGTCAAGATCACAAAGTGTGTAAAGTCACACTTCAGACTAAATGTCGCGTGTATCACCCAGGTATGTAAGGTCAAGATCACAAAGTGTGTAAAGTCACACTTCGTACTAAATGTCGCGTGTATCACCCAGGTACGTAAGGTCAAGATCACAAAGTGTGTAAAGTCACACTTCGTTCTAAATGTCGCGTGTATCACCCAGGTATGTAAGGTCAAGATCACAAAGTTTGTAAAGTCACACTTCGTACTAAATGTCGCGTGTATCACCCAGGTACGTAAGGTCAAGATCACAAAGTTTGTAAAGTCACACTTCATACTAAATGTCACGTGTATCACCCAGGTACGTAAGGTCAAGATCACAAAATGTGTAAAGTCACACTTCAGACTAAATGTCGCGTGTATCACTCGGGTATGTAAGGTCAAGATCACTATGTTTGTAAAGTCACACTTCATACTAAATGTCACGTGTATCACCCAGGTACGTAAGGTCAAGATCACAAAGTTTGTAAAGTCACACTTCAGACTAAATGTCGCGTGTATCACCCAGGTATGTAAGGTCAAGATCACAAAGTTTGTAGTCACACTTCAGACAAAATGTCGCGTGTATCACCCAGGTACGTAAGGTCAAGATCACAAAGTTTGTAAAGTCACACTTCAGACTAAATGTCGCGTGTATCACCCAGGTATGTAAGGTCAAGATCACAAAGTTTGTAAAGTCCCACTTCAGACTAAATGTCACATAAAAGTCACACTTCAGACTAAATGTCACATAAATGTCACATAAAAGTCACACTTCAGACTAAATGTCATAAAAGTCAACAGGCAATGTAGCTTTCACAAAATGCAACTCGACCAAATTAAAACAATTACATGGTTAACTAGATTTTGATCAGAACCTGCTCAAACACGGGCTTTCCAAATTGGATGACGTCGCAATGGTCAGTGTTTTCTAAAATGACGACACTGATTTTTATGCCATGGTGCGGTGTCCGTCTGTATGTCTGTCCGTAAATTTATTTTTGCGGCGACTACTCCTCTGAAACTATTGAGCAGCATTGAACGCGAGAGGTAAGTACTTTATTATTTAGGCAATATCTTTAACACCAATTTAATGAACGTGGCAGGCGCCCCACTAGTCCTGTATTAAGCACTTACTCCTGTTCGAGCCCTGTCTAGCGACGTGCATACATGTGATACTTTCAGGACCTCAATCTGGGAGTTTAGTGGTTTTTTAGCTCTACTGATCAGAGATCAGCAGAGCTTATGCCGTGGTGCGGCGTCCGGCGTCCGTCCGTCCGTCTGTCCGTCCGTCCGTTAACTTTTATTTGTAGCGACTACTCCTCTGAAACTACTGGATGGATATTCATAAAACTTTACAGAAATGTTGCCCATGAAGTCTAGTTGATCCTAGCAAAAATTCATGTTGATGTGAAATCCAAGATGGCCGCCAAAGCTAAAAATAGATTTTTTAAATTCAAGTTTGTAGCGACTACTTCTTGAAAACTCTAAGTGATATTGATATAGGACTTTTTCTAAAATGATCAGCATGACATGATGTTGGTCCTTGTCAAAAATCGTTTTGATTCGACGTTAAATGTGGCTGCCAGCGGCCATCTTTGTTTACATAGAGTTATATAGTAAAAACTTGTAGCAACTACTCCTCTGAAACTACTTGGCGGATTTTCATGAAACTTCACAGGAATGTTGCTCTTGATGTCATATTGATCCTAGCAAAATTTCAGGTCGGCCGGAAATTCAAGATGGCCGCCATGGCTAAAAATAGATTTTCAAAATACAAGTTTGTAGCGACTACTTCTTGAAAACTATAAGTGATATTGATATGGGACTTTTTCTAAAGACATGATGTTGGTCCTTGTCGAAAATCGTTTTGATTCGACGTTAAACATGGCTGCCAGCGGCCATCTTTGTTTACATAGAGTTATATAATGAAAACTTGTAGCGACTACTGCTCTGAAACTACTTGACGGATTTTCATGAAACTTCACACGAATGTTGCTCTTGATGTCTTATTGATCCTAGCAAAATTTCAGGTCGGCCGGAAATTCAAGATGGCCGCCACGGCTAAAAATAGATTTTTAAAAAATAAGTTTGTAGCGACTACTTTTTGAAAACTATAAGTGATATTGATATGGGACTTTTTCTAAAATGATCAGCATGACATGATGTTGGTCCTTGTCGAAAATCGTTTTGATTCGACGTTAAACATGGCTGCCAGTGGCCATCTTTGTTTACATAGAGTTATATAATGAAAACTTGTAGCGACTACTCCTCTGAAACTACTTTACGGATTTTCATAAAACTTCACAGGAATGTTGCTCTTGATGTCTTATTGATCCTAGCAAAATTTCAGGTCGGCCGGAAAATCAAGATGGCCGCCACGGCTAAAAATAGATTTAAAAAAAATAAGATTGTAGCGACGACTTCTTGAAAACTTTAAGAGATATTGATATGGGACTTTTTCTAAAATGATCAGCATGACATGATGGTTATCCGAGTTGAACATTATTTTGATTCGACGTTAAACATGGCTGCCAGTGGCCATCTTTGTTTACAGTTATATAATGAAAACTTGTAGCGACTACTCCTCTGAAAGTACCTGACGGATTTTCATGACACTTCACAGAAATGTTGCTCTTGATGTCTTATTGATCCTAGCAAAATTTCAGGTCGGCCGGAAATTCAAGATGGCCGCCACGGCTAAAAATAGATTTTAAAAAATCAAGTTTGTAGTCGCTACTTTTTGAAATCAAAATCAATCAGTAGAGCTTCAAGGTCATTGACCTCTTGTTTAAGGAAGATTCATGCAAACATCTGGGAGTTTTTTTAGCGCACGAGCAGTATTTTTTACCCAAATTCCATAAACGAATACCTATAAATACACTTTTAAACAAGTTTCTTCATTGATGTCGGGAGATAACAAGAATGAATAAAAACAATTTTTAAACAATATTTTATTTAATAACCAATGATAAACTTGTCCGGTCATCTAACACTATAAATATAAGTGTCATCTCGTGAACACACTCACAGCTCTAACTTTAACACAGTGAACTTCCACTAACTGTCCAAACTGTCCTAAACTTAGTTGCACACACACACTAGTTCATGGCTTGGTCTATACCCATAGCATAAGGCTGAATTGTTTATTTTCACACTGAGGAGGCTGTGAACAGAGGTTGCACTGAGGTTGCCACAGCTGTCTGATTGGATCTTCCTCCGCATGCTGAAGCTTCTATCAATTATCCTATTTATAAATAAGTACATTCCAGAAATAAAAACGAAGAACGTTTCCAATTTTATTTTTGTCGAACATGGAACAAACATGGAACAAAAGCAACCAACATCAATCAACCCAGAGCTTATGGGATGGCGAGTTGTCCGTCTTCCGTCCGTCGATACTTTTGTCTCGTTAAGACGATAGGGCCTTCATTTTTCATCCAATCTTTACCAAACTTTAACAGGTTGTTAATATCAATGTAAGCTCGGACAAGTTCGAAAACCAGCCAGATCGAACCAGTAACAGCGGAGTAATGGCCCTTGACTTAGTTAAAAATGCTATATGTTGCCTCGTTAAGACGGTAGGGCCTTCATTTTTCATCCGATCTTTACCAAACTTTACCAGATTGTTAATATCAATGAAAGCTCGGACAAGTTCGAAAACCAGCCAGATTGAACCAGTAACAGCGGAGTTGTGGCCCTTGACTTAGTTAAAAATGCTATGTTGCCTCGTTAAGACGATAGGGCCTTTATTTTACATCCGATCGTTACCAAACTTTACCAGATTGTTACTATCAATGAAAGCTTGGATAAGTTCGAAAACCGGCCAGTTCGGACCAGCAACAGCAGAGTTATAGCCGATTTAGTTAATAATTCTATATTTTGCCTCGTTAAGACGATAGGGCCTTCATTTTTCATCCGATCTTTACCAAACTTTACCATCTTGTTAATATCAATGAAAGCTCGGACAAGTTCAAAAACCAGCCAGATCGGACTAGTAACAGCGGAGTTATGGCCCTTGATTTAGTTAAAAAGGCTATATTTTGCCTCGTTAAGACGATGGGGTCTTCATTTTTCATCCGATCTTTACCAAACATTACCAGATTGTTAATATCCATGAAAGCTTGGACAAGTTCGAAAACCAGCCAGATCGGACCAGCAACAGTGGAGTTATGGCCCTTGATTTAGTTGGAAAAGGGTATATTACGATAGGGCCTTGATTTTTCGTCCGATCTTTACCAAACTTAACCAGATTGTTAATATAAATGAAAGCTCGGACAAGTTTGAAAACCAACCAGATCGGACCAGTTACAGCGGAGTTATGGCCCTTGATTTAGTTAAATATGCTATATTTTGCCTAGTTAATACTACGATAGGGCCTTCATTTTTCATCCGATCTTTACCAAACTTTACCAGATTGTTACTATCAATGAAAGCTCCAACAAGTTTCAAAACAGCCAGATAGGACCATTTACACCGGAGTTATGGCCCTTGATTTTCTGAAATATGCTATATTTTGGCCTCATTAAGAAGAAAGGGCCTTCATTTGGCCAGATTTCAGTGAAACTTTTCAAGGATGATCAGTACCAAGCCTAGTTGTACATATCGTCACCGGTTCCGGTTGAATGATTTTGGTGGAGTCCCTTTAAAGGTTTTAATACACAAACTTTGTCTGGACTAGTTCTCCTGAACCCCTGCTGGATTTTAACGAAACTTGACAAGGATGATCAGTATCAGGTCTAGTTGTGCAAATCATTGCCATGTTTTGGTTGAATGATTTTTGGCAGAGTTATGGCCCTTTAAAGGTTTTAATACACAAACTTTGTCTGGACTAGTTGTCCTGAACGCCTCCCCACATTTCAGCGAAACTTTACAGGGATGATCAGCAGCAAGCATAGTTGTGCATATCATCGTGGCATTTTGGTTATGACAAGGATGATCAGTATCGGGTCTAGTTGTGCAAATCATTGCCATGTTTCGGTTGAATGATTTTTGGCAGAGTTATGGCCCTTTAAAGTTTTTTGATACTCAAACATTTTCCGGGCTAGTTCTCCTGAACCCCTGACTGGATTTTAACGAAACTTGACAAGGATGATTGGTATCAAGCCTAGTTGTGCATATCGTCGCCATATTCGTGTTGAATTATATTTGGCAGAGTTATGGCCCTTTAAAGGTTTTAATAGCCAAACGTTGTCCAGATTAGTCTCTTCTGAACTCCTTGCTGGATTTTAACGAAACTTGATGGGGATGATCAGTACCAAGCCTAGTTGCACCTGTCATTGCCATGTTGTGGTTGAATGAATTTTGGCAGAGTTATGACCCCTTAAAGGTTTTAATACACTAACTTTGTACAGACTAGTTCTCCTGAACCTCTGGCTGGATTTCAACGAAACTTGTCAGGGACAATCAGTACCAAGCCTAGTTGCGTATATCATCACCATGTTCTGGTTAAACGATATTTGAAAGAGTTATGGCCCCTTATACATAAACTTTATCTAGAGCCA
Organism: Cyrtodaria siliqua; assembly: GCA_037043455.1. Lineage (NCBI taxonomy): Eukaryota > Metazoa > Mollusca > Bivalvia > Adapedonta > Hiatellidae > Cyrtodaria > Cyrtodaria siliqua. Next base: position 134,544 of record JAWPHD010006418.1, read on the forward strand.
GTAGAGCGTCCACAGGCCCTCTTGGGCCTCTTGATTTTAAAAGTAAAATCTGAAATCAAACGCACAAACATCGAACTAAAGCAACGTACGTCAATCACGGAACTCTGAAGTAAAATCTTTATAAAATTCATTGTTTTAATTAAATATACATACTCACCAAATTCACGCCGACAAAGTCTACTTTTGTTTTCGCTATCCGATAATTACTGCGTCACCAACATTAATTTTCCATTTCTAAATAAATGACACCGGCAATTTGTTTCAAGTCGTATCGATTTAATTACAGACATCATTAAACACTTCATAAGTGTGCTGCTAATCCTTTGATAAGATCAATTAAGCCAAGAAACTGTTTGCAAATAACAGTTTCACCCACTTTCCCCCCAGGCTATTGATCCAGGCCAAATTCAGGTATGTCACATGACGATATCGCGAATCTCGCAAGTCGCGAGACAATAACATCAACAAAGGAAATTCGAAAAATCGATTTTAGCAATTTTACGGGAGTTTTTCACACAATTCCGTGGGGCCGGGAGGAGAGTTTGAATCCCTTGAGATTTCATCTCACGCCGTGAGGTATCACATGTATGCATGTGTTTAATCGAAGTGCAAACTGAACATGTCTGTGTAAACAAAATATGAAACTTGTGTCCACACGATTTCGTGTAATGGTGTGGTTACGAAGGTCATTCGCATCTGTTTTGGTAACAGATCAGCGAATACTATCCCACAGATTGTAGGTTAAGCGCATATGCCCACAGTGAAGCTATAATATTCGGGATACTAGAGTTTGAAAAAATGCATTGTTCACAGTGTAGATCTAGATGTAATATGCACGGTTACCTTGTAGACCCATGCCCGTTTCAAGAAAAATTACCGTGTATATCGCTGTTTTGTTTACCATGTAGCACCTGCTATGCAGACCGTGTTATTCGCGAAAACAGACATAGTCTTGTTTATCCGAGGGAGCAACATTAATAGGTAGCCTTGTTCAGCACTACACAACTTTTTTTTTTATTAAAGACAAATACCGAATATATTTGAAGCATCTGATCATTGTGATATTTCTGGTTTAAACGGTACATTGCTAATTTGTTTTTGGACTCGGTTACATGACTTTCAGTATATCGACTTTAAAAAAATAAAAATAACCGACCGTCATATATAACCTGACATGTGTTTAAAATGACGTTAAACACCATACAAGCAAATATATTATCATATTACACTAGATCATCTGTGACGCTTAATTGTTTTCAAGACAAACATCTAGAACAGTTCTCATAAAAAGTTTGACTTTTTCCTAGATTCTGGTATGGTTTCTGATTGGCTGAGACAGAAACACCTGCTATCCAAGTTATGCAGAAAGGCAGAACGACAACAAATTTATAAATAAACGGAGGGAAACTTCATCATTATATCGAACTAAATGCGGATGGTCAGAAACACTTTAATAGAAAAAATAAAAATACGGTCACGCGCTTCAGTGTCTGCATGTATCATATTACCGGTAATATGTTTAGGTTCATCTGCCTGCGGTTCTTCAGTCGACGGTTTAGAAGCATTACCAAACCCTGAAATGATTGAATGAATGCTTTCAACTACCTCAGTTGTTACACTCTCTAAGACACTGTCAGGAACATTATTTAAAATATCTTCCACTCCAATTGCAGCTAAATTCATATCGGGCGTTTCACTTTCCTTCTTATCAGATGATACGAGTGTGGACATTTTGTAAGTTTTGTCTTTTTTGTACAGTTTACCTCTACCATGTTCACAAGCCTCTTCACACTGTCTTTTTCGACCTCTTTTTTTTCTTCCAGCTGAAATCTATTATTTCTTGTAATTCATCCGAAGTCTTGCTTTCAACTAGAGTGTGAAATTTGTTTGATAATATCTGACTTTGACATCTGTTTTGCAGTACTTAACACATCTCGCTGAAGTTGGAACACAGTTAATGGTTTATCGTTTCTGTCTCGTACTATAAGACGATACCCCTGTCCATCAAAGGAACAAACTGGCACATATAAACCCCTTCGTCAACATTCACTTAATACAACTTCCACCATTTCCCGTAAAATTCCTGTCTGGAGGCTGTTGCCGCTTAAACCATATCTTATTGACACTGAATGCAGTCCTTCATATTCTCTGTCTAGATCTGAGATCGTAAATCCTTGAAATTCAGCTGCCTTATTTCTCGTTAATTGATATGCACGGTCTACATTTGTTTCAGCGTTATATAGTATCTCCTGTGTTTTGCCGAGTTTTTTTTCTGTTGTTTCATGCAATCTTTCAGCCATATGCCTCTGCAGTGTATCTGCGAGTTTTCGTTTGTACAATCAATCGCTTTGACAGACTAATAGTCTACTTTTAAAACGAAATGAACAATTTCGTTCCAAAAACCTGTCTATCTTTTCTTGAAGCAATTTCACTGTGTCCGATTTCCTTGTTGGGCGTTTTGGCTTTTCTCCGCCATACACTGTTTTTCCATTTCAATTTACGCCCATAGTTCTTCATCAAACTTAACATATTGAACAGTAGATTCTGTCGAATAGCACACAAAATATAAGTGTTCAATTTCTAAGGCGTTCATTTCGGATAACACTTGTGTCACATAATATTTAGGAAAAGTGTAGAGTACGGGCGTAGTGTATGCCTTACCCGGAAAAGGACGTTTGATTTGAATACCATACCATGGCTTGTTCATCCTGGGACCTGCAGCTGCCATCTGGACTTACTACAACTTTAACATTATAACTGAAAACGGATAGCATCCGTCTTCATGGTAATTAAGTTCAGGACTGAGTACGGGAAGGACCTTTGAGACAAATGTTGCAATTGCGTGCCTTTAGTTCTCGGTTCCGTATTTCATTTCTTTTATACTGCATATTTAATTGTCTTATAATCTTAATAAAAACGAAGTCCTGATAAAGTATAAGATGTTCAGAATATCCAAAATCCAAATAAGGTTGACGATTAATTTTGCTACCTGGAGCAAACATGTCTGAATAGCAGGTTCTACACGGTAAACAAAGATGCGATATACATGGCAGCTTTTTTCTTGAAACAGGCATGGGTCTGCACGGTAACTGCGCATATTACATTTAGATCTAGACGGTGAACAATGCATTTCTTTCAAACTCGAGTATCCCGAATAATATAACCTACACTCTTGGATAGTATTTCCTGATTTGTTACCAGAACAGATGCGAATGGGCTTTCGTAACGGCACAAATACACCCAAATTGTGTGGCCAACCGCTTCATATTTTTTGTTTACACAGACGTGTTCAGTGCTTAATGCGGGACTAGAAGGGCGCATGCCACTTTCATTGAATTGGTGTTGAAGCCTAACTTAAAGAAGGTATTGCCTAAATAATAAAGTACCTACCTCTCGCGTTCAACGCTGTTCGCCATCTTGGAAAATGACACGGTTCACAAAAAACTCTACATGGTTTCACGTACCAGGCAGTGATCTAGTTGATCCTAGCAAAAATTCACATTGATGCGAAATCCAAGATGGCCACCAAAGCTAAAAATAGATTTTTAAAAAACAAGTATGTAGCGACTACTTCTTGAAAACTAAGTGATATTGGTATGGGACTTTTTCTAAAATGATCAGCATGACATGATGTTGGTCCTTGTCAAAAATTGTTTTGATTCGACGTTTAACGTGGCTGCAGCGGCCATCTTTGTTTACATAGAGATATATAGTAAAAGCTTGTAGCGACTACTCTTTTGAAACTACTTGACGGATTTTTATGAAACTTCAAAGGAATGTTGCGAGACATAGCAGTCACTTTTCCGGCGGCGGTGGCGGCGGCCACATTTTAAAACAAGTATAACTCAACAACCGCTGCTCGAATTTTTCTGAAAATTTGTCACATGATCACGTAATGCCAAAATTACCAAGGTCATATTTTGCGTTATTTTCCCGAAATTTAACCTTGGTTAGGTAACTTAACCTCAGTTTACTGAAACTTAACCTTGGTTAGGTAACTTAAAGGGGAAAAATTCCCTACCCTGGTAGGGATAAATTGGAGGTGTGTCTTATCAATTACATCAGCTATACAGGCCTGTCAGTTACAGTAAATGACTCATGTAAACAACTCTCTCTTCATGCAGACATGCAGATGACAGGAAACTGTTCTTAAAAATCAGATAGGAGTATTAAGTTGTTCAATCTTATATAATTTCTGTTTATTTTATTGGAACTGTGACAATATTTTCCCCAGTATTATTCATGTTTTACCCTATGTCTACTCTTTTATTGTCATCTAAGATACCACTGCACTGTGTATAACATAAAACAGAACTGCTATGAACTTTTAGCCAAAAATGACTAAACAGCCTGAAAGTATTTCATGACATAAATTATCAGTGTTTATGAATGAAAATTAATTGCCAATTATAGTTGGTCTGGAGAAACAGCCTATAAAAATTATATACTGCAGTACACAATATCTGTGTATAATTTGGACATGTATGTTAGGATGACATTGTGTTGGGAATATTCAAAAATACAGGAAAACTGTACAAATTATTGTTAAGAATGACTGGACATGATGGAGATAATAAGGTAAAGAATTACATAGTATATAATTATGACTAAGGAATATACATCACTGAGCCTGAGAAGGGAATGCTCAATTTTCATGGGTGTGGTATAGAAGGGCATAGTGAGTTTTCTGATTCTGATGTGAAAATTGTAGAGATAATTTGTTATCAGGAACACATAAATAGTCACAGATACAAATGCCCCGTCTCAGAGCACTGCTACAGTGGTTCACACACAATATATCTAAATGTCGTCTGCTGTAAACACTATTACGTGTATTTGTATACACTTCTCAGTTCATGACCCCGCAGGCTCCTCCCCTATATTTTCAAATTTCTGTCGGTTGGGTTTAAACAAATATTGAAACTAGCAATAAGAAATACTTTTTCACAAATATGTTTTTACCAATGCAGTTGTTTAAGTATAGGATAGAGCATGAGTTTTGCACGTGTACGGGGAGATAATACACGAGCGTTAGCGAGTGCATTATCGTCCGTACACGTGCAAGACTCGTGCTCTATTGTATTTATACCACAATAACTAACATATGCTGTGTATATCCTCGGGTATTACACGATGCATAGTGTGTATTTAGGCTATTGTGGTATAATATCAGTTTACTTCTGTGCCAAATATTGATTTTTTTATGAGGTGGAATTTTTAATATTTTGAAAATGGTCTCCCTGATTTAACCATGTATAAATTTAAATGAAAACCTGCCCCAGCTCCATCTAGTGGCTTTTATACGGCAGTTGGGCCTTTAACCTTGGTAAGATAACTTAACCTCAGTTTACTGCATGTGATTGCCTCATTTTCTTTGTTTGATACTTGGTCATATGTATTGTTGGCATTGTGGACATCACTGAACGACAAAAATTACCAAGGTTAAGGTCATATTTTGCTTATTTTCCCCAAACTTAACCTTGGTTAGGTAGCGTAACCTTGGTTAATAACTTTATGTCTGATCATATGTATGGTTGGCATTGGTGGACATCGCTGAACGACAACAAATACCAAGGTCAAGGTCACATTTTGCGTTATTTACTCTAAACATCTGTTTGGTTAGGTAAGTTAACCTCAGTTAACTTTTTCTGATAACTTTAATTTCTTTGTTTGATACTTGATCATATGTATTGTTGACATTGGCGGACATCACTGAATGACAAAAATTGCCAAGATCAAGGTCATATTTTGTGTTATTTTTCTTAAACTTAACCTTGGTTAGGTAACTGATAAACCTTGGTTAGGTAACTTCACCTCGGTTGACTTTATGTGATTGTCTCACTTCATGCCTTTGATACTTGGTCATATGTATTGTTATACTGGTTTCACCATGTCCGTCTGTCTGTCTGTAGATGCAACATTGTCCGCTCCATAACTCCAGGGCTGGCGTGGCGCAGTCGGTAGCGCGGCGGATTTGTAACCAGAGGCCCCGGGTTCAATCCTCCGTGGTGCCACTGAGTTCCGTCGGTGTGTCCTTGGGCAAGACACTTTCCCTTAGCCTCGTCCGTCGGATGGGGACGTAAACCGGGCGGTCCCGTGTATCGGTCTATCCTCCGAGCACGTTAAAGAACCATAGGAATCTATTCGATAATAAGAGTAGGGCAGGTTCCCAGATTCCTATGTATACTTCCCCCCTCTCTGGGGCGGCTCTAAATAACCTATACTGTGTTGATGAGCCGTTAAACAACATTCAATTCAATTCCATAACTCTCCCTGAAGCAAATCTCATAAAACTTCATGAGTGGACTGCTTGTGATGAGAGGATGACCCCTATTGATTTTGAGGTCAGTAGGTCAAAGGTCAAGGTCACCAGCTCCCGATAATGAAAACCTTGTCCGCTCCATAACTACTCTTCCGCTGAATTAAAGCTCATGCAATTTCATAGGTGAACTGCCTGTGGTGAGAGGATGACCCCTATTGATTTTATGGTCAGTAGATAAAAGGTCAAGGTCACCGGCACCCGATAATGAAAAACCTTGTCCACTCCATAGCTCCTCTCTTCCTGAAGCAAATCTCATGAAACTTCACAGGTGAACTGCCTTTGGTGGGAGGATGATGGTCATGGCCGCCACAGCTAAAAATAGATTTAAAAAAAAAAAAAGGAGCGACTTCCTAAAAATTATGTCATATTGATATGGGATTCTTTTTAAAATGATCAGCATAACATGATGTTGGTAATTATCAAAAATGATTTTGATTCAACATTAAACATGGCTGCCAGCAGACATCTAGTTTATATAGGGTTATATAGTAAAAACGTGTAGCAACTACTCCTCTGAAACTACTTGACGGATTTTCATGAAACTTCAGGTTGGTTGGAAATTCAAGATGGCCGTGACAGGTAAAAATAGATTTTTAAAAAACAAGTTTGTAGCGACTACCTCTTGAAAATAAGTGATGTTGATATGGGACTTTCTCTAAAGTGATTAGCATGACTTGATGTTGGTCCTTGTTGAAAATCATTTTTAATCGACGTTAAACATGTCTACCAGTGGCCATCTTTGTTTACACAGAGTTGACAGGTTTTCATGAAACTTAACAGGAATGCGGATCTAGCTATCAGAACCTATCAGTAGAGCTTCAAGGTCATTGTCCTCTTGTTCAGTAAAATAATTGGAACATGCAATCTGTGAAAAAACAAGTTGTCTTAATATGGTAAGGTCACTGACGTATTGACGTCGGGATACTGTTTGGCGTTCTTGCAAAACCAGACCCTGAACTCTACAATTTGTGAAAGTTTTGTTCAAATCCGATCAGAAATAGAGAAGATATAGCCAGTGATTACAATTTTCTTTCTAACGACATCATTGGTGGTCATCTTAGATGACATTAAAACTCCGCGTTGACTACACTGATTTATTTTCAGTGATTTGTTTTTAATAACACTATTACGGGCATTGACATCATGACGTAGACAGTTTTTGACGTTCTTGCAGAACTAGATCCTGAACTCTACACTCTATGAAAGTTGCATTCAAATCCAGTCATAAGTGTTTGAGATCTAGCGTTAACAAGATTTTCATTATGACATCACTGGCAGCCATCGTGGATGACGTCGAAATGTTCGGGACACCAACCACCTATGTTTAAACTTAAGGAAAACGTACAACAAAATGCAGAATGCTCACCAGGTGCCTTTGGTTATAATACTTCATCATATAAATCATTTGAAAAGCGCAAATGTTTTCATTGTAGGATCGAAGATCGTTTAATAGCACAATGTCCGTTAAAAGGGAATTTGGACGATGGAACTCGTAGTAAAGACAAAGCATACAGTTATGGAAAACAAGTAAATGGGTTAATACATTCTCCAACAAAGTGATTAAGGCTTGTAATATGGGTGAAATACCTGTTCAAAGGCAGGTAATTTGAGTAGAAGAAACGGATCAGATTACTGATGGGCTTATGTTATCAGAGGGTAGAGTAGGTACAGAGAAAGTGACAATATTAAGAGACACTGGGTGTACAACAATATTTGTAGCTGATAGATTAAAGCATTTAGATAGGGGACGGGGTGCTATCAAGTAGTAACACTGGCAAATGGAACGGAATGCCAGTGCCCAGAAGTCATAATTGATATAGAGACAAACTTAATTTCAGGCACTGTTAAAGCATTAGTAATGGACAACCCATTCGCAGAGTTAGTTGTAGGAAACAGGGCAGTTGGTCAATGTAAATGAGGCAAGTAACTTTCAAGGAATAGAAACACAAGCGATGAAAACACAGAGTTTTCAATGAAAAGATGCACAAAGAAGCAGAGAACGAAATTGTTGGAGGAGGAAGTGAAACCATAGATGTTGAAAACATGAATAAATATGAGGAGATGGCTATGAACAGTTCAGAACCGAAAGATGAGCAAAAGAAAGATAAATCATTGGACAAAGTCAGATCATATGCAAAGGAGAAGCGTAATGATGACGTAGAAGAAACAAATCTTGGAGGTAAGAATTTGTATTTTACATTTCATGATGAAATACTGTATACAAATCAAAAGGTAGAGACCTTAAACAGATTGTAGTGCCTACAAAATATAGAAAAAGAATGACGGAGATTGCTCGTAATGTACCACTAGGACGACATCTCGGAAACAAGAAATAGGATACTAGGGGCAGACCATTTTGTTTTCTGGGGGGTTGTGGATTTTTTTTTCATTTCTTTAAAGCCGGGATTTTTATTCTGCCTAGATCACTTGGCCAGATTACTAGTCGTAGAATAAGAAGAACTGTTGTAGATCTACTCATCGTTTGTGTCGACGTCAACATTGTTTTCAGTTATTGGCCAAATCCAATTATTTCAGCAACCACTGGTCAGTGAAACTTGAATTATATCATCAGTACCATCAAGGTGACTGGTAGACACATGTTCTATAACTCTGTATTGAATTTAAGCAAAAGCATGACCCTTTTATTACTTTGAATTTCTGGTTTAAGTTCTTTTTTTGTATTGTAACAACTGAAAGTCGTACATCAACAAAACTTCAGTAAAGCTTGGAATACAAGGGCAATAGAAGACACATATTCCATATTAACTCTGTATTGCATTTAAGCAGCGTTATGTTCCTTTTTTCGACTTCAAAATTCTGGTTAAAGTTTTTAGGCAAGTCCTTGTATTTCAATAGGTGATTGTTAATTATTAATACAACTTCAGTAAAGCGTGGATACATGTTCCATAACTCTGTATTGCATGTTTGCGAAATTATGGCCCTTTTTCTGGATAAATATTTTCTGTATTGTATTTTTGAAAAGTGTAACCTATTTTTTACTAAGAATTTCTATTATTTTATTTGTTGGCAAGTCCATTTATTTTAATACCCACTAGTAATATATGTATATGAAAGCTTGACAAATGTCATCAGTCATCATGTTTCATAACTCTTTTTTTTCATTTTAGCCAGATGATAAAATGTTTTCAACTTAGAGTTACAGTTAACGTGTTTTAAGCAGCTTCATATATTTCAATGAACCTCACTGCATACAAGCCTGTAAATGTCATTAGCCCCATAAAACCCACACCTTCCCCACTCCTACACCACCACCACCATCACCCAAGATACATAGACAAATATTTCTATTATTTTTGGTTTTTCTTCAATTACCATGTCTGTATCTTGTTTACTTCCACTACCCCACCCCCGAACACACACACGCTCCACCTTAGACTCCCCCAATGAAAATATTGTATTAATTCTGTTTTTTACCAATTCAGTAACACTTCATTTACCCTCCCCCGCCCAGTTCATATTCTTTCTGGGGTATTGAAGGTCTTGCTTCGATATTCGGTATATAGGTTTACTGACCACTCCCTCCCCGCACCCCCTACACCCTCACCTCACCACCACCTAACCTCCACAATTAATACTTGACCATGTGAATGAACTGGCACCATGGTTGGTGAGACAGAAGTGTCAGTGACCTTATTTAAAATTGACTTTGAATATTGAATCTTGTTTAATATGGATACTTTCATATTTGGTGGATGGAACTCCATGTGCTGGTTTTAATCTTTAGTTATGCTTGTCCTTTTTTGATATCTATGTGAGCCCCCTTTTGCTCTTCTAAATTATGAATTGATAGGAAGTTGTGTTTGTGGTGTAGGGGATTGTCTTGTGGTGGGCAATGACTACCGTGTTCCATACCATTCTTATTAACACTGGCATATAGCGCATAGCTTTGTCTGTAACATGGCACTGCCTGTGGCTGAAGCTGCTTCTTAAAGGCCAGCGTTGAGTATAAACAAAATGGCATCAGATAAACTTTTCTGATCATTTTATGCATTATGCTGCTCAGAGAGGTTTAATCACAAATTTCAAAATAATAAAGCGTTTTTTTTAACCATACAATTTGGCATTACTCTGTACATATATATCAAAATAATTATATAATGTATTTATTTTCTATACTTTCTAGAACAAAACTTTTATTCCTAACTGTCAAATTTTGAATGTTGGTGCATCTATACCTGTAAAAATAAGATCAGTGATTGGTCAGAATGCTGAAATCCTTATCTTGAAGCAGACGCAATGCTAACTGGCTAGAGTGTATACATAATGGTGGTAGGGACTACCGAATGCTGGGGTTTAAGTCCACTTACTTGTCGATGATATTCACAAAGTCCATCGCACAAATACCAGGACCCTTGTATTGTAATACTACCATGAACACTGCATACCACATTGATTACTAACATGTCCAAAGTACACATGTATAACTATCATGGCTACTCTTTACCATATTTTCTACTACCATGACCACTGTATATCACAAGTA